>PVLC010009107.1:0-55508 GCA_004027655.1 Graphiurus murinus | reverse complement strand
GTAATCCCAGCATTCGGGAGGCTGAGACCGGAGGATCCGGGTTCGCGGCCAGCCTCAGCTACCTAGTGAGGCACTCCGCAACTTAGTGAGACTCGGTTTCAAAATAAAGAATAAAAAATGGGGCTGGGGGTATAGCTCGGAGGTAGAATGCCCCTGAGTTCAATCCCCAGTACCGCCAAAAAAAAAAAAAAAAAAAACCAAAAGCATAAACTATAAACTATCTGACTTCATCAAAACGCCTAAAAATTTCTATTCTTTAAAAGGCATTAATCAGTTTAGTCATTGACTTAGATGTGTTCATAGAAAGTACATCATGTTCATTAGGGTGTCCTCCCTACCTTGAGAAGGAGGGAGGAGGAGGGGGTGGGGCGGGAATTGGGGAAGGGTTAAATGAGAAATGTGTGCATGGATGTCTTTACCTATACTAGCTTGTACGTAACAAAGACGTGTAATTACAATGCACCAAATAAGGGAAAGACGGAAAAAAAAAAAAAAAGATTTGTTAAAGTTACACCTGGAGATTTTGGATCTATGTAATGCGGAGCCCACTTCTATTAACATGGTAGAAACAGCTAAGACATTTGTAGATCAGCTTCAAGCCTTGGTCACTACCTGGTGCTCGTTTACCTCCTTGCTAGGAGGAGCTATCGTAGCAACAGCAATAGTCATTCTAGGCTTATGCAATCTATCACTCATTGTACACCTTGTGATCAATGCCTATGTTAGTATATGAGCAGATTTACATGGAATAAAACTGCAAGCATTGCCTCACACAGGGCCTGGTAGTCAGTGACAGGTTTGATTTTCTCAGGGCAAATCAACCTAAGACAGGGCTCGTTGAATGACTCATCGAGACCCCATGACGGGTAAGATTAAGCACCTGGTAGGAAACGACCTAAGACAGGCACAGTCTTTCATGCATTTTAAAATAAAAATGGGGGAGTTGTGGGAGCCCAGCTGGGCCCTTTCCCCCCTGGCAGTTGCTATCTGCATATATGAGCAATTATACTGACTCTTCTGCTATGGCTACATTGGCGTCTTGAAGTCTGGAGATTCTCCCTAGGATGCGTAGATGAAAGACCCTCCTACTTCTTGGAAAGTAAAGATATGACACTAAAGGAGTACGGTTTTATGACTCTAGAAAGTTTGCTTTACCAGGCTATGTTAAGAATGTGGGCTATATGTGTAAAATGAAGAAGTGGTGCTATTTGTGATCTGACAATGATTGATATGTCATAAATGTCTATGTAACCCTGCTGTACTCAAGAAACGTATAAAAAAAATCTATGCTAAAAAAATAAAATATATATATAAAAAAAGAAAGCACACCTGAGGAAAAATAAATTTTAAAAAAAGGCATTAATCAAATGAATTGAGATAAAAATGTTAGCAATACATACATCTGACAAAGAATTTTAACAACATATACAAATAATTCTTACAACTCAATACAATGACCAACAGACCACTTAAAAGTTAAGCAAAAATATTTTAACAGAAATCTCACAAAAAAGATATACAAATAGCCAATAAATAAGATGCTAGCCGGAGCCGGGCGTGGTGGCGCACGCTTGTAATCCCAGCATTCGGGAGGCTGAGACTGGAGGATCCGGGTTTGCGGCCAGCCTCAGCTACCTAGAGAGGCACTCCGCAACTTAGTGAGACTCGGTTTCAAAATAAAGAATAAAAAATAGGGCTGGGGGTATAGCTTGGAGGTAGAATGCCCCTGAGTTCAACCCCCAGTACCGCAAAAAAAAAGATGCTAGCCGGGCGTGATGGTTTATGTTTGTAATCCCAGTACTTGGGAGGCTGACACAGGAGGATAGAGGTTCACGGCCAGCCCCAGCTACTCAGTGAAGTCCTCTGCAACTTAGTGAGACTGGGGGTGTAGCTCGGAGGTAGAATGCCCCTGGATTCAATCCCCAGTAACCCCCCCCCACACACACACAAAAAGATCCTCAACATCACCAGTCACCATGTAAATGCAAATTAAAAGTGCAGATACAACTACATATCCAATAGGATTGCTTAAATTAAAATGGCTTTTTTTCCCTTAAATATTGGCAAGGATTCAGAACAAATAAACTCATAATAATGGTAGGAATTCCAAGTTCACAGTCAGCCTCAGCTACTTAGTAAGGCCCTGTTTCAAAATAAAGAATAAAAAATAGGGCTGGGGGTATTGTTCAGAGTTAGAATGCCCCTAAGTTCAATCCTCGGTAACGTGCGCTCGCTCGCGCTCGCGCTCTCTCTCTCTCTCTCTCTCTCTCTCTCTCTCTACACACACACGGTAGGAATGTTTAATATAATTTTGAAAAAATTTGCCAATTTCTTATAAAGTTAAACACACACCATAGGACCAAGTAATTCCACTTCTAGGTGTTTATATCCAAGAGAAATGAAAACATTGCACAAAGACTTTTAGGCGAATGTTCTTTATTCATAATGGTACCTAACTAAAAACTAAAGTTTAGCAGCAGGTGCATGTGTGTAAGTTGTGGTATGTCCATATAAAGGAAAGTTACTTAACAATAAAAAGGAACTAATGATACACAGATGAATCTTAAAAGATGCTAAGCAAAAGAAACTAGAGTACATTCTGAATAAATCCACTAATACAGAATTCTAAGAGGTATTATTAGTGACAGTGTTTTTCAGTGGCTATTTTGGTTTGGGAATTAGAGCTGAGGAACTGACCACGCCGAAGACTGAGGAGGAAACTAAAACCTATTGAACCATAAAATTAAAAGGTAAATTTTAAGCCGGGCATGGTGGTATATGCCTTTAATTCCAGTACTTGGGAGGCTTAGACAAGAGGACAGCAGGTTTGCAGCCAGCCTCAGCAGCAGAGTGAGATCCTGTTTCAAAATAAGAAATAAAAAGGGCTGGGGGTGTAGCTCAGAGGCAGAATTCCCCTGGGTTCAATTCCTAGTAACACACACACACACACACACACACACACACACACACACACAGGATAAATTTTAATTTTATGTAAATTCTAGCATAATAAAATAACTTTAATTAATGTGGTATCTTAAAAATAAACATAACTTAAGTGAAGCCTAGTAGAGAAAACAGAAGATCCATTATGGAGATTCAACACATTGGAGAAGTGGGGTATTTTAAATCACTAAGAATTTAATACAATTGTGTAAATACAGCAGAGTAATACAATTTTTTTTAGTATGAAACAAAAAGGAAGAGTGATAGCTTTAACTATATAAAAATAAAAAAAATCTATAAAGCAAAATAGTTTAAAGCAATTATAAGTGTTACTTAAGTCTGAATTTTGAAGTCCCCTTAAGATGGATTATCAAAGGCATAAATTTGTTTACATCCTTGCCATCGTTAATACTGCATGTTATTAGAAGCCAACGAACCAAACAAATAAGCAAAAAGAAGAAAAAACAACAAAAAACTTTGTTACCCAGATAAATAAAAAAACAGAATCTGGTTGTTCTGATTTCCATTTCAGTGATTATCAGAGGTGATTGGTTATTTCAAATGTTTAACCACCATCTAAAGAAAATGTTTGGTGCACTTACTTTAATAATTTTCGATAACTTGGTGAGATATGCTTTTTAATGCATTTCCTGTAATGATTACTGCTCTTTTATTAGGTTGTATTTGGAGTGTTAAAAAAAATCAAAGCTTGTTCGTTAATGTTGTCTTCAATCCTTAGTGTAAGAGTCAAAATAGAAATGTTCCACAGTGCTGATAAAGCAGGTTATCAAATTTTCCATTTCAGGTTCAAAGGATATAACTATAAGAGATGTATGTATTCCTCTATTTTGAAATATAGCCCAATCAAAAATGAATCATTAATGGTATTTCTGTTAAATTTTCATGGAAGAAAAAAATTTCTAAGCATCGATTTTAAGTGAACAAAACATATGAAAAATTAAAACAACATGAATTGCCTTATACATACGAGCTGCTCTTATTATTTTCATGTCTTAAATAGAGTACAGTAAGATATCTTTTCCATAATAATATCAACTTCAAAGATTAGGGGGCACACACACACTTACTGAAGTTAATGAAATGGCATAGAGGGTCACAGTAATAAACACGTAATTCACACTGCTGAACTCCTTTCAATTGTTCAGGGCTAACTCAAGAGCCAAGGCAGTGGCCGTAACACCAGAAGAGATCAGAGCAATTAATCAGTGTCAAACAGTTATCAAATGACTGATGTTCTTAAGAGTGGGCATGGTGGTGAGAGCTGCAGAGGATACCCCATGGAGCGGGGGCTGTGCAGATTTGTTTTTATCACTGGCAGACGGCTATTAGTATATTACAACGTAGTGCGGGTTCAATTAAAAATCAAAATTGATTTCATTTCAATTCTGTTACAGTGTGCTTTTTAAAATTAAATTCTTTCCATAAAATTTCATTTCCTCAGAAGGGAAAAAAAAAAACAAAACAACAATAAATCATTATCATTACTATTAAAGCTTAGAGTTAAAAAATGAAAAAAATAAAAAAAAGACTGACTTCCTCACCTAAAAACTTACTATGTATATATTATAAAGAAAGATAAATAGCCTGATCTTCCTTTGAGGTACCAGAGATTGAAGCCAGGTGTATTGTATCAGTGAGCTACATCCTCAGCCCATTTTACTTTTTATTTTGAAATAAAATACTAAGTTCCAGGCTGGCCTGGAACTTGTGATCTTTCTGCCTTAGCCTCCCAAGTAGCTGGGATTACTGGCATATGCCCCTATACTGGCCTGAAATTACTTATATTTTTGAAGCCAAGTCACATGAAACAGATCTCAATTTTTAAGCTAAAAATTCTCACATAAGTTTGTAAGGTAAAATTGTACATTATTTTTAAGGAAAACTACTCCTAAATTGAAAGCAAGTGTTCTCTAACTCCTTTAAACCTATTCATTTTGACAGTCCTTTAGTTTCACAATGCTGGAAATGGCTCAAATATTGTGAGCACTTTATTTGGAATTATTTTTAGCACTAGTTTGTGAATAACTAGGTTTTTTTTTTTTTTTTTTTGGTTTTGGCTTAAATGCATTATAGCTGAATTCTTATTATTTTAAGCAAATTCTTAGTCTGAGAAATTCTCTATTCACTGTTGCTGTTTCCTGTTTTCTAAACACCAAGTCTACCTGCTAGGGCAGATTTACTGCCCCGGCCGGCAGGGGTTGGGAACGGGAGACCGAGGCGGCTTAACCTAAAGGAATGAAGCAAACAAGCGACGCGAAGAATGGAGGCAAGACAGGATTCTGATCAAGCCTCAATTTTTATTAAAAGAAAGACTGCTTAAGTAGCTAGAGGTGAGGGGTGGGGTCAGGGGGTCAGGTAAGCTTATGTGGGCTTGCAGGATTGGTCAAGGCTGACCGTGTCCTTTTCAGGTAAAGGCCTCAGCGGGATAACAGAACCGGTTTCTGCATTATCATTGTGGCTGCTGAGGGGGAATTCCCCCAAAGTGTGAATTCCGGCTCTGGCCAGCCTTTCGGCCCCCGACAATTTACCACTACCAAAAAAGGCTTACAATTGCTAAAAATGTTAGCACAAACACACACACATACACAACCAACCTAGGCAGAAAAAATGTCTAGGTATGTTTATCACATTTTACTTATTAAAAAGATCTGTGTCAGTGGAGCATGGTAGCGCATGCCTGTAATCTTAGTACTTAAAAGGCTGAGACAGAAGGATCACAGGTTTGAGGACAGCCTCAGCAACTTAGCAAGACTCTCAGCAACCTAGTGAGACCCTGTTTCTGAATAAAAAAATTAAAAAGGGCTGGGGGTATAGCTCAGAGATAAAATGCCCTGGGTTCCATCCCTAGAACCATACAACAACAATGCAATGAAGAAAGATTTACAAAATGAGCTGGTTTGCAAAAGGTAAGTTGGAATTTATCAAGTAAGAGTGGTCAAAATAGCATTCTAGGTAGGTAGAATATCTTGTCAAAGGCAAGGAGGAAGAAAAAAAAAAAAAAGAAAAATTAGCTAAACAATGAACAGTCTCCATTGCTGGTACATACAGGCTTATCTAGAACTGTGAAGGGGTGGTTGGAAAGGATGGAAAATGATGACCAGATTGTAAAGGAACATGGTAGGTTTTTCATCCTGGAGACATTCACTATTCAGTAAAGAGTTTTAAAAAAATCAGTCTTAACATTACTTAAAATGCAAAATTATGTGTGCATTTTCTGTGATTTAAAATAATGAACCAGACTTGCATTTCTTGAATAAATCCCCCATGTCATAGCATCCTATACCCCCTCCCCCTTTTTAAACTATTGGATTCAACTTGCTAATATTTTAGTGAAGATTTTTGTATCTGTATTCATGAGGGAATACTGGTCTGTAGTTTTAACTTTTTGTCTAGTTTGGTATTAATGTGATTGGATTCACAATATTCTCTTTTGTTTTTCTCAAAGAGGTTGTGTAGAATTGGTGTTCTTTCTTCTTTAAGTCATTGGGAGAATTTCCCTGTAAAGCAATCTGTGACTGGAGGTCTCTGCAAGGTTTTAGGTTTTTGTAAATACAGTTAATTGTAACACTGCTACATCTGCTCATTTATCTCGTGTTCCTTACAGCATTAGGTGTCTGTGCATCCTCACTGTTACCATTCATTGATACCACTGTGGGATTACCTGGGAAATGGACATGGAAAAATGGAAGAAAAAAATACAGAAAAGAAATATGGGTTTCGACCATTCAGCATCAGAAGACTCTTCCCCTTCTTCACACTAGAATAAAAGAGTTTCTCCTGGAGTTTTTCTGTCTGCACTGATGCCCTCTCCCAGGTTTCAGGCTGGAAAACATAAATTGACTACCAGCTTGGTATTCCAAACTCTGAACTTTTCCTCCAATTTATCTTCTGTTATGTACTTTTCAGAGATCTCAAATAGCTTTTCCACACATTCTGGCTTTATAGTTGATTCAGTGGAAGAGACTGGACATAATGTGCTTTATTCACCTTACCTGGAACTGAAATTTCAGTGACTTTATATCTAAAGTGTATTTCCTATAGATAGCATTTAGCGAGTTCTTGCTTTTACTCTGTCTACTTTTGCCTTTAGACCCTCACATTTAATAAACTATCAATATGTTTAAGCCTACCATTTGACCATTTGTTTTCTATTTATCCACCTGTTTATGTTTTCTTTTTCTGTCTTTTCTTGAAACATACTTTGTTAGGATTCTATTTTATCTCCACTACTAGTTTATTAGCTATAATTTGTTAGCTGTTGCTCTCTGATTTATGTGTATATATTTAATTTATTGCAGTTAGTCTTCAAACATTAAACTGCTTCATGCACAACATAAGAACTTCACAAAATATTTTCATTTTCTTATTAATCTTGTTTTATCACTGCCACACATTTTACTTCAAAATATATTTATACATGTTTTGAAGCTCACAATATAATTTTTTGCTTTAAATAATTCTTTTTTTGAGCTATACCCCCAGCCCTATTTTTTATTCTTTATTTTGAATCAGGGTCTCACTAAGTTGTGCAGGGCCTCACTAGGTAACTGGGGCTGGCTTCGAACTCGGATCCTCAGGTCTCAGCCTCCCAAATGCTGAGATTACAAGCATGTGCCACCACGCCCCGCTCTTTAAATAATTCTTTTAAGAAATTAAATAAGTGAGAGCCAGGCATATTTCCACTCTGTTAAGCATTTTTCTTCTTAAAAGTCTATATATTTCTCCTAGATACAGAATCTAGTTGGCAATTTCAGCACCCTGAGAATGTCATTTATCATCTGATTTATAGTTTCTGATGAATATTCTGAGGTTGTTTTTTTCCTTAGTTCCTTTCAATATACTGATTTCCTTCCTTTGGCTTACTTTAAGGGTTTTCTTTTTTTGATCTGTTTATCAGCAATTTATTTGTGATTATGTTAGTGTGCGTGTGTGTTTATACTACTTAGGGTTCACTAAGTTTCTTCAATCTGTGGGTTATAGTTTTTATCAAATATGGCTATTATTTCATTAATTATATTTTCCATGCCTGTGTCCTCTTTTTACCCTTTTCCTCTTCTGGTTACCTTCAGGAACTCCTATTATTACACTTAGGATAGTGTTGGATATTTTCCTACAGATTATTGTGAATGCATTTTAAAAAATACTTTACCCCCTGCTTCATTTTGATACATTCTATTGCCTTATCTTCAAGTTCACTGAATCTTCTTTTGCCACTAATTCCATCAAACACTATTTTCATTTCAGATATTGCAATTTCCATCTCTAGAAGTTTCATTTGCATTTAAACTATCTTTTCATATTCTCCTTGCTATATTCATAAAAATGTAATTACAATACTTATTTCCACATGGTTATCTGCTAATTCCATCATTTCTGGATCTGTTTTTACTAACTGATACCTTTCTGCACTTAGTGTCTAGTGAATGCTGAATTATGTTGTTGCGTGTCTAAGTTTTGTTTTCTTTTGTTGCCACTAACTTACTTGTAGTTCAGTTTTTTCCTTTCAAGGCTCATCTTTAAGTTTTGCTAATGAGCATCCAAGTAACTTTACTCTAGGGAGTTTATTCCCACTATAAGGACATGGTCCTTCTGGAATCTCAACTGAATATACTACAAAAGGAATGCACTTTTAGCTGACTGAGACTTGAGCACCTGTTTGAACAAGTGAGACTCGCTTTAACCCTGAGGAAAATTTAAGATAGCATTTGATACTGATGATCCTCAAGACTCAGAGCCCTGTTTGAACTGTCCAGTTCAGGGCTGAACTGAACTGTACTCAGTTTACAGTTTGCCTAACTTTTTGTATTTGATTCTACATACACACATCTTAAATGTTCGCCTAAAACTCAAGGGGACTTCCTGTGTAGGTTAAGAGCTCTTTTTCTGATTTGCTTGTCCTCTTCTACCTTACAACTTCTTGCCTCTCTTCATTAGCATTGCCATCAGACGTGTATTGGGGCATAAGAACTTGTTCCTTTTGCTGATATGATACTTTCTTTTATTCCCACAACTAAAAAGAAATGGCTACATTTTTCTTACTTTGAAAATGGCTACATTTTTCTTACTTTGACATTTCCCTTTTAAATCTTTCTTCAGATGGTTTTTAGAGGATTCTAATATTTTACGATGTATTGGTCTTACTACTTAAATACAAGTGCATACTTTGTGCAATGGAAATAGAAGAAATACAGAAAAATAGGTCATGGTAGAGGGTAATACTAGAGTCACATACCTGATTCACAGTGCGTGAAAAAGCCAAAGGGCAAAGAAGGAACAACTTACTCTAAGGATTACTAGGTAAAGAAATAGTTCGAATTTCAAACTTTTACTAGTCAAGCAGTATTTTACTGTAATTACATAGAAGAAAACTTTGAGGATCATCAATCTCAAATGATATCTTAAATTTCCCTCAAGGTTAAAGTATGAATGAAGTAGTATTGCCTTTAAAAATCCCAACAGTAAGATGGCAAGATAGTTACAATGAAAAAGAAGCAACATTTTCAAGTTTCCCAATGTCAGTGCAAATATCAGAGATATAGAAAAACAAGGAAACAAAAAACTCCAAAAGAACAAAAAAAGAAGACTTAAAAGAGCTTTCTTTATGTTTGCTTCATTTCAGTTTTGCTGCACTCAGGCTTTTTGGAGAAAGAGAAAATGATACCATCAAGGTTTTATTTCCATGGCATTGCAACTTCAAAGAGAGAAAATGACAACAAGGTGCAAAGCCTCTAATGGTATTTTTTGCATCTATTAAATTCAATTTATACATCAACAGTGAAACCAAAACTATCTTAGAATTTTATGAAAAAAAAAAAAAAATACAGAGACTACCCAGAGCCTACCACTCAGCTTTGTTAAATCCTAGCATTCTACCACAACTCTTATAATTTTTAAAAGAAATAGTATATATGACATTGAACCCCTTTGTGGCCAGATCTGATCCTATTTCTAGCCTTCCTGAGGTGATCTCTATGCTAAATCTAACGATTATCATTCTTATATGTTTCTTCAACTTTTTCTATACATGTATATGTACAGCTGTTTTATGCTTTAAAACTCCATATAAATGATATATTGTAGGAGTCATTTTGCAACTTTTTCTTTTTGATGCTGGGGATTGTCATTGTAACTTATCTGCTCTAGAGATTTGATTCTATGTGACCACTATTTTTATTTATCCATCTTCTGCTAATGGTCATTAAGGTCATTTCCAATTTTTCACTTCTAAAAACCACTGTAAAGATTCTTGTGGGAGGCTGTTCAGAATACAAGCCTCAGAGAAAAACTGCTGGATTGTAGGGATGGTAGTTTAGACCTAACTGGATGGTATCCAACTGTTCTCTTAAATTATACCCATTAAAACCAATAGCAAAGAGTATGAAAGTTCCATTTGGTTACATTATTGCCAGTTCTTAGAATTGTTAAACTTTATGCATTTTTTTCCCATCAAACTGATGGACAAGAAAGTGTCTCCTGGTTCTAGTTATTTAGCCATTTCCTGTATTACCGGTGATTTGGAGTATCTTTTCTTTGAAACCTGTATAATCAACATTCCTGCCCTTCAGCTGGCTTTCAGAGATAGTGGGATAAGATTTTTATGTAATAAGAGGTTAAAAAAATTCCATAATCAAATTCTAAATTTTGGAGGTAAGCATGTAGGAATGTGAGAAGTGTAGGTGCTAATAATACAAGTGAATAATCAATGAGCTTAAAACAAAGGAATGTAGTATTTGACCAGTTCTTGAACACTGTGTAATATTAAACAGCTGGACAGGAGAGAGTGGAGAGAATTCTCCCTACAGATATATTAATACAGAACCACTGAATGACATTCTCTTTTAAATGTATACATCCATTGGCAATATTTCTCTTTAGAGTAAACATATAAAAAAAGGTTGTAAAATGATTAACTATTGTTTACTGTAGAATACGATATTTTTCTCCTTTGTCTTTTCTCACCTGATTTAACTGAAAATGGCTTTTCCAGTAGAAATACTGTTTGTTTCCAGTGTGTTTTGGTACTCTGGGGGCCCGTAGAGAACATAACCTGCATTGGTAAAGTTCAAAAGTATTTGATGAAGTACAAGATTTTTAATATCATGGTACATTAATCTACTAAATCAAATATAGCTCCAATCGCTTACAACAGCATGCTTATGATCAAACAAAATGCTTATGATCAACAAAATGCTTATGATCAAACACCTTGGGGCACAAAAATAAAATACAATGTACTCCACATAATTAATTCTTATGAATAACTCATGATACTTACTCTGTTGTGGCAATTCTTTTCAAAATATATATCAAAGTAGCCAGCAATTGCCTATTTAAAAAAGGAATATAAGTGATTATTATACTAATTACATGATATAATATTTCAGTATGTTAAGACATGGTAAATTAGTAACCATCTGAAGGACCAAATACCTCTTAAAACTTAGAGTAGGTCAATGTTTTTCCTGAGAAAGATAGTGTAAAAATGAAGTAATATAATTTGGTTTTCCCCCACACAAACAACATAATAATAAGGGTAACAAGACTAAGTAAGTAATCAATATATGTTTTATTAGAGAAATGATCAAGCTAGACTACCAAAAGGTGAAAGACTAGGGAAAAGGAAAGGGAGAGGTTTGGCCATCCCTAGCTGACCCAGACTCCCCAACTGAGATGGGAGTTAAGCCATCTCGGGTCCTCCACCTCTGGTCAAGCCTCCAGACAATGCAGCTGCAGGACAGACTCTGGGAGAGACCAGCAGAAACACTAGTCAGGTAAGTTCAGTCCAGACTGCAGAATCATACATGATTGTGGCTTGAGCTACTACATTTTGGGATGGATTAATACACAGCTTAATAAATAATAGAAACATATATTTTTATACAAAGCCAGTTCATTTAACTTCTCCTTATCTAGTATACACAATTTTACAGTAAAGTACTAGTAATATTTTGTGATGGGATCAATAGAAATAATTTATTTATTTTTTCTAAAAATATAATAAATACAAATAATAGTATTCAAATAAAACTTATGTTTAAGCAAACGCTGAAAAGAGAAACTCTCCAAATTAACTTCCCAGGTTAACTCTAAAGGATCCTGTAATGGTTCAGAAAGAATTTCAACAGAAATTAACATATTCAGATGAATATATATTTTTTTGGTTTAAAATTTAACTGATACCATTCCTTTTTCTTTCACTAATGGGATTAGCTTGACTTAATCTGTTTTTAAAACTGGTATTAAATTAAGCTTAAAAAGTGTTAAAAACAAGACATTGATTATTGAAAAATCACTATAAAGCTAATTTGTGTACTCTGCTGCTTTTGCTAGGAATGTGAGGTTTTATTGATCTTGTAGAGTTAATATAGATTGGGTCCAAAGCAAATTCAATATTTAACCTTAAAGTTCATTACATTTTAGATACCAAGGGAGAAGTAAAATACTATTTATAATTCTGCCAAATAGAATTAGAAAGCAATGTGGTATGTTTGTGGTACTGAGCTACAAATTATAGAATCAAATAGTTAATCAGAATATATTTCTAAATAAAAACTTTGTTAGTTTTCTAATAAATCTCCACAGACTAACTCAACTATTTTTTTCAAATTATTATGTCTGTATGCCTGTCTTGATCACCATTATATTCTTAGTGTTTTGTGTCCAGAGCAGGGCTGGGTCCACAGTAACTATCTGCTGAACGAATGTGCTTATTATATGCAATTCTATTATTGTACTTACAACAGGATCTTATAGTCCTCTCCATCAGACTGTATTGTATTTAAAAGCAGGGCCTACCTGTAACTCTGATGTCTAAGCCCCTCATCACCCATCACAATATTTTATAGTAGGTTCCACAAAGTTTTAGTCAAAATAAAATTTTTTAGTCTTCAGTCTCTTAAATATAGCTAATCTTACTATGTTGTCAGTATAATTTGCTAAGTCACTGTCCTTTGTATATTAAGCTGCTGAAAAATAATAACATGCCATAAGAAGTCAACAGAAGCAGGAAATTTAACAAAGAAAAATCAAATGATTAATAAGCACATGAAAGAAATGTTTGACCTACTAAAAAACAAAAAGGTCAAACAACCAGATACAATTTTCCTCTGGGAGGGGAAAGGCGCTAGAGACTGAGCTAATTACTAATGGTCAATGATTTAATAAATCATGCCAAGTAGAACTTACATTAAAAACCTGGAATGATGAAGTTCATAGAGCATCCAACTTGGTGGATGTATCCATGGGCCAGGAGAGTGGTACACTCTAACTCCACAAGGACAGAAACTCCTGTGCTTGGGATCTTTCCAGACTGTACTCTGTGCATCTTTTCACGCAGCCATTCACCTGTATCCTTTTAACTTTCCTGTCTAATAATCCAGTAAAAGTAATGTGTTCCCTTGAGTGCTAGGAACCCTGCAGAACGTTATTGATACAAAGGAGGTTGTGGGAACATTTGATTTGTAGCCAAATTGTACAGAGGTGTGGGTAACCTGGGGAATCACTGCTTGTGATTGGTGTCTGAAGGGGGGGGCAGTCTTGTGGGACTGAGCCCTTAAACTGTAGAATCTGCACTAAATTGGGTGGTGTCACAAAGAATTGGAGAAGTGGTTGTTGGTGTGGAAAACCCAAACATATGGTGTCAGAAGTGTTACATGCAGAGAAATGGTTTTCCTTAAAAAACTATGTGGCTATCAAAAGTAATCCTTTAGGTAAATACTGACTGGTTTGGAAAATAGTCACAGTATACTATTAGGTGAAAAGCATTTTGGTGAACAGTTTGTATGTTATGGACACACAGTAAATGTTGTGGAGATGTGAATATATGTATGTATATATCTGGAAAGATTATTCACCAAGCTCTTGGTAGTAAGTGATAGATTTGGAGCATTCCTATTCCTTTGTGTTTATATGTATTATATTTATAACAAAAATGAAAAATGAATGCTTCTATGAAAATACTATTTTTAATAATGCTTATCTATAACATCACATGGACAGGCATTCCACTTAACTATTTAAATTCTCTCAGTGCCCCTCCTCCTTCTCTATAATCTCAAGGGTCAGTGAAACATCTAACATAGTAGGAACTAAAGGAATCTGAAGAAGAAAAAAGTTACCCCCACTAATAATTCTATAAAAGTAACACTTTCCAATGAATAACTTAGCAGAACAGAATCAAGAAAAAGTATAAAATAGAAAAGATAATGAAATAGCCACAGTAATAAAAACTGTCAAACTATATAGAAGAAGGCTTTTGGACCAAAGTCTAAAATGTATAAAATACACAAAGAGAAATATATTTTTAACTTGGGTTAAAAAAAAAAAAGAAGACTGGCAATAATATGGCAAAATAATCACAGAATTATAACTATAGAATACAAGTTTGAAAAGGAAAGGCTGATACATGAGTTCACAACATTAAAAATATATAAAGGATTTGAGAATATTAAGACATTTAAGAACTGTCTTCAAATCCCCAGCTCTAAGCATGAATTTTAGCTACAAATCAAAGAAGAAAAAAAATCCCTGTAGCCCATCAAATAGTATAGTGGAAGAAATATTGGCTAGTTTTGGGCAACAAAGATAATCCTCAAGACAAAAAATAAAATGACAAGACAAACAATAAAAATGACATTAAGTTACTTTTGGTTATGAGCATATAGAGGGTATCTATGAAAAATAAATCTGAAATTGCACCTATTTTATAGTTCTCTTTGGAATGCATCTTACTCTCTCTGACTCCTCAATCCTTTAGATTTACCTTTCTAATGATGGCTGGCTTAGGTAGAAGTGAAAATCAATTCCGTTAGCATACATTAAAGCAGAAATATGAGGTGAAGTTAGGAGCAATTCACTTGGGCTTAAAAATTTTTACAAGCTAGGCCTCGTAGCACAGGCTTGTAATTCCAGTAGTTGGAAGGCTTAGATAGGAGTGATCTCAAGTTCAAGGCCAGCCATAGTGACTTAATGAGACCATAGAATAAAAATGGCTGGGGGTGTAGCTCTGAGTAGAATGTCCCTGGTTGGGTTAATCTCCAGTACCACACAAAAAAATTATGTGTAGATAATTAGTTCTTCAGATAGTTAGCATTCGTATGACTGAGAAAGTGCTATACTCTGGCTCTGAAACACCAATGGGAGCTAGTTTTAAAGGGGCATTTAATTCCAAACATAAGCAAGAATGGAATGCCCTTAAAGAGACAGGGCTGCTTTTTTCCCCCCCCTCTATAGTAGTTTCCCCATATCTGTGGTTTGGCTTTCTGTTCCATTTAGGGTCAACTGCAGTCTGAAAATAATAAATGAAAAATTGCACAAATAATTAATAAGTTTTAAATAACTTTTATTATAGTATATTATTATAATTGTCTTATTTTATTATCATTGTTAATCTCTTATGTGCTGAATTTGTAAATTAAACTTTACCATAAGTATGTATGCATAGGAAAGCATACAGTATACCTAGGTTTTGGTACTATCTGTGGTTGTAGGCATCCACTGGGATCTTGAAACATCTCCCAAAGTAAGGGAGGGGGGAACAACAATTGATAAGTGATTCTTAGCAGAGATTTAAAAAAGAAAAAACTCTTAAACTTGACATGGAGTCATATAAACCAATGGAACAATTAGTGGTTTTATTTTTGCAAAGCTATTTAAAAAAGAACAATGATATAACCAAATCAGATTTGAGAACAAAATCATTTTGTCAAGAGCACATAACATGCTGCTGTTTTTCAATTACCGTTTCACCGCCTTGTTACTATCATTTTGACAGGCTATTTTTAGGTATTTTAAAAGTTAATTTCAATGAACTTATTCTCCCTGTGGAAGTCACTCAAAATATAAGAATAAACAACAACCATAGGAAATTGGAAATGATGACTAACAGGTAACGGTAATAAATAACTAGAGCTACAACTTGACACATGCTTGGCAAAGATCTATCTGATTAGAAAGAAGCCTGGCCACAGAATAAATTTCTCTTTTGTCTCATATAAACAGCTTATCGGGGCACTGAGAACTGCTTAGGAAAAAAACCTGGTATCAAGTATTTATAGAAGCTGGGTTAATCTGCAAAGGCAAACTCTCAATTAAAAAATTTCACTGAATTATACTGGTCAGTAAATTTTTAATTTTAAGTCCCTGAAAGAGAAGGAAGAATGGGTGGAAAATAGTAACAACAAAGACAATAGAAGAAATGCAATGAAAGAATAATACATACACATAGTGAATTTCTGTGATAATTCGATCACTCTTGAAACTTGCTGAGACTCACAATTGCTTGACACATACAGGAAAATAATACAAGCATGTAGCTTCTTGTGCATTCTAAATATCCTAAGCATTAGAATACAGTTGTAGAATCAGCTGGTTTTGGGGTTTTTTTTGTGTAGATTTCATTAAAAAAACAAACAAACATAGCATTTATAAGGTCTATCATTTAAAAATCCTCTTTGAGCCACATTTTGCATGTTTATTCCATATATAAAAAGCAAATTCAGTTCATTTTATGTATGCTCATTTGAAAAACAATAACCTGGAATAAAAACAAATTACTTTTTCATGTATTTCAGTGTGATGAGTCTTTCCTTAAGAGGGACACATCATGTGTGTGTGTGTAACAGGATGGCAGCCAATGAAATAAGATCAGACTAGACCTTATGAGGAAGAAGGAAATTAAAAATTATCATTATCACTATCACCTGCAGGGAGCAATTTATCATTTCTGTTCTTCATTGGTATCATGTTCCAACAGCGTGTGGTTACAGCAGATACAATTAGGCAGCTGGCCACAGAAGTAGGAGGATAATGTGCTTTTGATGGAGTTTAGCCAAGCATGGAGATAGAGTGCTTGTAATCCATGCAGCAGAATCAATATAACAAAAATATAATTCAGTTTTTCTTGAAGTATTTCTTTCAAAATCTTAATATGGAATTTAAAAGCCAATTGATGAGTCTGAAGCAAAGAAATAAGCAGATAATGCATAAAAATAATTTTATAGTTTAAATCATATATATATATGTATATATATAAAACAACCAGATGAAAATATAAACATAAACCATACACGCTGCTGTAGAAGCACAAACTCTGCTATTGATAACTGGTGTCCAAAATCAACAATTATGAAAACTGTAATTTCTTCCCAATATTAACTATACCTTGAAGACTTTCTTCTTCAATTAATTTTCTATTTTATCCCAAGAGAAAATTTGCATCTTTGCTTTCTTTTGTGATTCCTCTAGGGAACAATGCGCATTAAGTGCCATGTAATTCCCAAGGGATACTGCCAGATTGAGTGGTATTTAGAAATAGACCGAGCAATATGGGAAACAGCAAAACAGACAAAAGGCCTAAAAATACAAAAGCTGCCTTTACTGAAAAACCTAATACAACTAATTTTTGATCTACCCAAAATATTCCCAGATAATAAATAAAACTCCCTTTGAAATTATTTAGATTACTCTTCTGTAATTTCACACTTGCTTATTAGTGACTTTAGGGGGTATACTGAATTATCTCTTCAGTGTTGAAAACACAAGGTTTTTTTGTTTTGTTTTGTTTTTGTTTCTTAAGAGATGGGGGTCCTAGGTTAGCACTGAGCTCATGGACTCAAGTGATTCTCCTGACTCAGCCTCCTTAGTAGTAGTTGGAATTACAGGAGTGACCCACCCTGACCTGCTAAAACACTAGTATTTGACATTTCATAAATTGATACCTCACATGCCTTCATTGCTATACATTTCTTCCCACCTATAAACAAAATGTTATTTTTTCCTATAAATGAACACTATAATGAAGGCTAAATTTATAAATTGGGCACAGGACGAGATTAACATGATAAAATAGAACAAATATTAACAATATCCTATAATAAAACTTAGGTGAATGTGGTTTGTTTCTCCAAATACCTTACTGTAATGTACTCACTCTTCTTTTTGTTATCTTCTGGTAACAGAAACCTTGGAAGGTAAAATCTTGGCTAAGAGGAGAACTACTGTGTACAAATTTATCCAGTCTATTGCTGATGGATATCTGAAAAATCTGAGTTGCAAGTTTCATGAGGAGTGCTGTATGAACTTGTAGTGCATTTCTTTTGGTGAACCATGAACTCATGGCTGTTTGGAATATACCCAGGAGTACAAATACTGTATACAGATTTTTCATTTTTGTTAATTCTTACTACTTGTATCTCTGGCCTTCCATTAGGGATTTCTGTTTGCCTAATGCCCTGTAGTATCTCCATTCGTAAAGGATTCCTTTACTTTCTCTCTCTCCCTTTTAAATGTTATTTTTGATTTTCCAGAAATATCTTTATTTCAGATTAATTCATAAAAAGCAGAATTCAGGGTTGGTAGTTATTTTCTTTCAGTGCAATGATAACATCTAGGTTGAAGTTGTCTTGTATCTTTCTTAATTCTGTAGTTCCTGTTGCGAATTCATCTACCAGTCTACTTACTGGCGTTAGAGGGCAATTCCAATGCCCCATCCAGGCCCCATTGTCTGCTTTTAAGATTTCCTCTTGGGTTCTGTAGTTTTACTACAATGTGTAGGAGATTCTTCTCCATCTTTTAAATTCAGATAGAATTCACATCTCATAAAAATTTATCCGTTTGTTTATTTTTTGCGGTACTGGGGACTGAACTCAGGGGCATTCTACCTCCGAGCTACACCTCCAGCCCTATTTTTTATTCTTTATTTTGAAACAGGGTCTCACTAAGTTGTGGAGTGCCTCACTAGGTAGCTGAGGCTGGCCACGAACCCGGATCCTCCAGTCTCAGCCTCCCAAATGCTGGGATTACAAGTGTGCGCCACCACACCCGGCTAAAATTTATTCATTTAAATAAGTACTGAATTCAATGTTCTTTACTATATTCAGAGTTGTGTAACCATCACTACAATCTAGTTTTAGAAATTTTCATTCTTCTAGAAAGAAATCCTGTATTCATTCTCTTCTCATTCAGTTCATGTTTATAGTTTGGTATGAACATATGTGTGGACATATTTTCTTTTCTCTTGAGTATTATACTTAGAACTGGATAGGATTTAGAAATTATAGTATTCGAGTTGTCTTGTGCTTCTTGAATTGTAGCATATTATCTTTAATCTGGTTTGAAAAATTCTCAGCTATCATCTTTTCAAAGATTGTTCATAATATTCTCACCTTTCCTTTTGGACCCCCACTTAAATATATATTAGATCTTTTCTTGCACCTACTGTATATCTCTTGTCTTTCCCTCTGGCATCTCTCTGTAAGTCTGGATATTTTCTTCTGATCAGAAATCCCGTTCACTGATCTTCCCTACCCTAATGTACGAAGGTCTGTTGCTGAACTCATATTTAAGGAACCAAACCTTCTACACTTGGTTCTTTTTCAAATCCACAATTTTAAATGTTGCCAGTTCTTTGAGATATGCATATTTTTCTCCTCAACTTATTAAGTATAGTTATTTCAAAATCCCATCTCACAAAATTAATACCTGCAGTATCTGGAACTTTTTTTTTTTTTGCTATTTCACCTACTTTTTGATTCATGTTTTATGTCCTTGAATGATTCATTACCTTTGATTATGTTCTGAACACTGGACCTGAAAAGTTGCTGTAGAAATAATTTGAGGACTATAATAATAATCTTCTAGAAAGAATTTTTATTTCTGCAAGGAACCCAGGGCAGTAGCACACCAATACCATCTTAATCCCACATTGGTATTTCAGGACTGCCCACACCATCCAGATGACTTGAGGCTGGGCTGCAGTCCACCCAGGGCTCACTCATCTCTGCTTTACCCTATTCTTGGGTTTGATCTTTCAGGATTGCCAATGCAAAACCTTGGGGAATTGCAAAGGGCCTATTTCTGTATTCCTACTCCTGTGAGGCTTTCCTATTTAAGGCCCTGTAATACTCTTGCCCATTTTCTAAACTAATTCCTCATTAACTGCCTTAGTTTAAACTTCTGGACAGCCTTCTCTAATCCCACACAGTAGATTATAATAAATTCAGTAAACATCCTTGTACTCTCTGTAATAGTACTCACTATACCCATCATGCTTTTTGCTCAAAAAGAGATTCCAATAAACCCCAAAGGGCAGACTCACCACTTTTGTATTCAACTGTACCCTCACTGCCTAAGCTTAACTAAACCTGGGTATTCTATCTAAGTAGTAAAAACTGCAGAATTACAAAGGCATGAAATGGCCTGGAATGTTCAAGGACTACAGAAAATTCATAAATATTTGTTAACTGAGTCAACTGTTGAATAATAAAGTGGCATATGCTCAACTCATACCACCCTTTGAAAAAAGGAAATCATGATGCTTTGTTACTTCCTATTTTTTTAATTCAAAACTGATAATTAGATGTCAAGCTACTTCAAAGCAATATTCCCTAATATTGGCACCAATAATTAATCACTTCCCATAATGAATATACTGCATGTGGTATTAACAAGGCTTTCTGGAAGAGGCCGTGCCTAAGGTAAAGCCTTAAAGATGAGCATGAGTATGCCATGTCAAAGCTTTTATATGCCTCTATTATTAAGTTCTATGACAGAACATCTTATCACAACTATCAACTTATATGTGGCCTCTCCTTTAAAAGGAATGTCTTTGGGACCAGAGACTACATTTTTGATTCTTTGTTATATCTACAGTGCCTAGAACAGAAGCTAACATATAGTATTAGTATTCAGCACATGTTGCTTGTGCATACATTTACATCTTGCAGCTCACTGCTTCTTTAGATTTCTATCGCTTTCTGTTACATCATGCATCATCAACTTCTTACAACTTGACATTAATGCTATTTCCTTATATTCTATTTTTCACATTGCTTTTCAATGTTCCCTAAAAACTATCCATGCAAGGGCTCTATATCCCAGTTCTAGTTCCTCAAATGGCAGGAAACACTATCAGTAGTAAGTAAACATTATATTTTAATGTTAAAATATACCTCAACAAAAAAGTACAATATATTTAACTTAAAAATCAAAGCAAGCCAGGTATTGTGGCACACACCTGCAGTCCCCAACTACTTGGAAGGCTGAAGGAGTTTTCAGAAATGAATAGGTTTCTCCAGTCTTTTGAAAAGAGTGGTAAAAAGATGGCTAGTTGAATTCAGGGGCATTCTATCTCCAAGCTATACCCCGAGTTTATTTTTATTTTTATTTTTGAAGCAGGATCTTACTAGGTTTCTGACAGTCTTGCTAACTTGCTGAGGCTGATCTCAAACCTGCGATCCTCCTGTCTTAGCCTCCTAAGTACTAGGATTACTGGCGTATGTCACCACACCTAGCTAAAGCTAAAATTTTTAACCACAGTGCTATATTACCATTGTAAAATTTCCTCTTTGACTTTGTTTTTATCTGCTTTAAAGTATATTCTTACCTATCTGGTATATGTAACAAAAATTTACTTTTTAATTTCTTGATTCATCTATGAGGACTAATCCTTCCTGTCTATACATAATACATACATCAGATAGCTAGAGACATTAGGTATTTTATGATTTTTAGAAGATCCGAATACCACTATTCACGAAAGCTTCTATCAGGACAGAGTCAGAAGAAATTTGAACTAGGAGGATTCCTTCCGTATAGGAGGAAAATCTGTGGTCAAATTCATTTATCATCACAATCTAACAATGCTAACTGGCAGCCTCTGTGATAAGTCTAGGGAGAGCTCCCCTGACATCTCTAACCAAGAGTCTACTATTATTGATTATTTAATTAAAAACCTTATTGCTTATTGCTGTGCTTGAATTAAGATAGCTTAGTCCTGCTTGAATGTGATTACTTCTTGTAACTTTGACATTGCTGATCTCAAGCATGACTCTCTATCTAGAACTAAATGAGTATAATGTAGCTTAAGAATTCCAAGGCTCTACTCAAGTTGTTTTAGAACAATTTGATATTCAGATCCTTTTATGACATAATCTAGAGGTTTTCAAATCAGTGTTAATAAGTTTGTAAAAATGCAGATTCAGAGGCATTATTTACAGCATGGCTTTCAAAAGAGGATCAGGCATAAGAATTTCTCTCAATTCTATGGACAAGTTATTTTTTTCAATTTCAGAGTTCCTGATTTTGTAGGCTTCTGCATTCTAAGTAGGTATAGTAATGTAAATTCTGTAAGTGATTCTTTCCGCTATCCTACTCATTGACCATATGTCTTCAGGTTAATACAAGGTAGAAGCATATCTTTTTAAAAATTGAGTTTTTCTTAATAGTAAAGTTCCAAGGACAGGATAGCAACCAAACATGAAAAATAGACTGAAGAAATCCAGGTATTTAAGAAGCTAAAATCTGCTGGGGTCCAACTCTCCAGGGTTGGAAAAATGAAAGACAAGAGAAGATTAAGTAGGAGTAATTTTGTAGGCAATGAACAGATTATGCCTCAACTTGAGTCATATATAAAAAGTCAGGACTATACAGAATCCCTTTGAGATATAATAAGACAAAGTATCCCCTTACAGTATTCATATGTCATGCAGAAGATAAGTCAAATGGGAAAAACTTTTTTTTTTTTTTTTTTTTTGTGGTAATTGGAGATTGAACCCAGGGGCATTCTACCTCTGAGTTACACTTTGAGCTCTATTTTTTGTTGTTGTTGTTTGGAAATGGTCTCCCAGGTTATTGAGAGTCTCCCTACATTGCTGCAGCTGTCCTCGAACCTGTGATCCCCCTGTCTCAGTCTCTCAAGTACTGGGATAACAGGCATGCATCACCATGCCTGGCTTGAAAATCTTTCCTATAAAAAATTCCTTCCTATAAACCATCCCTCAGTAAATTCAATATAACCAGTTCTTCAAGCAATGACACAAATAACCATTTCGTTAGCTGGGCTCCAGATATAGTGGATGGTTTATAATAGAGTGCCATGTTGTATTAAATATATATCCTTATTAAAGACTAGAATCATGTGCAGCTTAGCAAGATGCTTTAGTATACTAGAGAAATACATGTAAGCTGACGATACTGAAGAGGCAGTTTTCATCCTCATTTTGAGGCACATGTTCCTTAAGTAAAATGGAGGGAAGAATCATCTATACTAATTAGACCATTAGTTTCCTTACAGACTTTCTTTTTTTACCTGAATATTTATAGTTAACCTGTATCAGTAATATCTGCACATGATGCTATTCTATTAAATTTGCTATAAAAAATAAGCTTGTAGAACCTGTTAACCTCAAGAAACAGTATAGATTAAAAAGTACATTGTATTTAAAAACAAATTTATATACTTTTATGATTGCCTAAAATGAATTGTTAAATCAGTGATAGTAGGTTTTGAAGATTTTCAAAATAGTATAAATGTTCTGATTTTACTGACTTGATAAAATAGGGCACGAAATAGTATTCCAATTCTCTACTGGATATTACTACTTGAATACTTCAATGGCATTTAAAATTCAACATATTAATAATGAGTTTCAGATCCTCACCTCTAAACCTCTTCTAGTTGACTTAAAATTTTGATAGTACCATAATTCTTTAAACTGTACAAGCAAGAAACCTTGGAGTCATATTGATATTTCTTTCCCTCATCCTCCATTATTTAAATCATCCTCAAGTCCTGTAAGTCTTGTCTCCTAGATAGTGTGCGCGTTGTGCTGGGGATTGAACCCAGGGCTTCCTGCATGTTAGGCAAGCTTTCTACCACTTAGGGGGATCTCCAGCCCATCACCTAGATAATTCTTAAACAAGTCCACTTTTCCTCTCTCTCCACTAAAATTACACTTGTGAGTCACTGTCATTTATTGCCTGAGCTACTTCTAGTAGCCTACCCATTAGCCTCCTACATCCACTCTGTTCTCCACATTCCAGACACCAACTTTCCAAAGTGCCCTTCTGCTCACACCCATCTCTGCTTAAAAATCATCACAGATACTTCCCACTTTTCTAAAGACCAAATAGCACAAAGTGGACAAGCTGGACACCTGCTTTAACACTAAGGTCTGCTGGTGGCAAGTATCTATAATCCCAGCAACTCAGGAATCCCAAGTTCAAGGCTAGCCTTGGCAATGTAGTAAGACCATCTCAAAATAAGAAAAAAGGAGAAATGGTGCTGGGGATGCAGCTCAGTGGTGATAGTCCCTGGATTCCATCTCTAGTATCGCATACCAAAACAAAACAAAAAACCCCAAAACCCAAACTAATAAACAAACAAAAACAAAACAAACAAGAAAACCCCAACCTATTATGGTCTACATGTTCCAGCCATGCCAGGCTTTTTTTAAATTAACATGTATTTCTGGGCATGGTGGCACACACTTGTAATCCCAGTATGTGGGAGGCTGAGACAGGGGGATCACAGGTTCCAGATCAGCTTCAGCAATTTAGTGAGACTGGAAGAGAGGGTCTAGAGGAGGGTGATGTGGGGGACGTTGCAGGAGGAGGGAGAACCAGTGAAGGAAACACCGCCACTGAACTTATGTACATATGTGAAATTACCAAAGCCAATCTCAGCATCATGTATGAGGAAGAGGAGGGAGTAGGGAGGGGGTCCAGGAGGGGGAAGCTCACCAAGTGCTGTGCGCATGTGTGTCCCTATCACTGTGAACTACATTATGATGCGAGGTTACAATGCACCAATAAAAGTATTTGAAAATAAAAAAGGTATAGCTCGAAGGTAGAACACATGCCTCTGGGTTCAATCCCTAGTACCAAACAAACAAAACAACCCCCCCAAACAATGAACACACACAAAAACATGTATTAATTGCACAAATAAATAGTCAGTGTGGTACTGCCACACATGCACAGTATGCAGTGACTAAACTGATCTACCCCATCTCACCCACCTGCACCCTTCCCAATCCCTAGAGATCACTACTCTACTTTCAGGTCAACTTTTTTAGTTTTCACATACGAGAAAGAACATGTGGAACCTGTCTTTCTGTGTCTGGATTATTTCACTTAACACAATATCCTCCAGTGTTGTCCATTTTGCTGCAAATGACATGATTTCACTCTTCTTTATGGCTGAATCATACTCCATCATGTATACATATCATATTTTCTTTACCCATTCATCTGATGATGGGCTGCTAGGTCGATTCCATCCCTAGCTATTACAAATAGTGTGCAATAAATATGGGTGTGCATGAAGTGCTTTGGTAGTTGACTTCACTTTGAGTATATACCCAGAAGAGGTAACTAGCTGGGTCATTTGGTAGTTCTGTTTTTAGTTCCTTGAGGAACCTCTATACTATTCTCCCTAATGACTGTATTAATTTATATTCCCATCAATAGTCTAAGAGCTCTTTCTTTTCAACATCCCATCCTTGCCAGCATTTTTTGTTTTTTTTAATAATAGCAATTCTAACTGTGGTGAGATGGTATCTCATTTACTTTTTTGATTTGTATTTTCCTGGTGGCTAATGATACTGAACATCTTTTCATGTATTTCTTGGTCATTTCAATTTCTTTTGAAAAGTATTGATTCAAATCACTTGCTCATATTTAAATGGATTACCTTTTTGCTAATTTTTTTGAGTTCTGTATGTGTTCTGGATATTAACACTTTGTCAGATGAATAGCTGGCAAATATTTCTGCCATTCTAGCTTGTGTATAAAAATTTTCAAATGGGATTTCATGTAATCCCATTTGTTAATTTTTGCTTTTGTTTCCTGTGCTTCTGGAGCATTATCATTGCTTGCTCTAAATGTCTTTTGAGGTGCTCTCCCCTACTAGTTTCAGAGTCTCAGGTCTTGCATTTAGGTCTTTGATTCATTTTGAGTTGATTTTTGTACAGAGTGAGAGTTTGGGGTCAAGTTTTAATCTTCTGCACATGGGTATTCAGTTAAACAGACTGTCCTTTCTCCAATATATGTTTTTGGTACTTTTGTTGAGAATCGGTTGGCTGTAGATGTGTAGGTCTATTTCTAGGATCTCTTTCTATTTCACTGGTCTATGTGTCTTATTTTTATGACAATACCATGCTGTCTCAATTACTAGGACTTTGTAGCATGTTTTGAAATCAGGCATTGTGATGCTTTCAGCTCTGCTCTTTTTTGTTCAAGATTGCTTTGGCTATTTGGGTCCTTTGAATTGCTTTTTTCTAGTTCTTTGAAAAATGTCATTGCTTTTTTGATGGGTATTGCATTGAATCTATAGATCACTTAAGGTAATATGGACATTTTAGCAATATTAATTATTCCAGTGTATGGCTATGAGAAATCTTCCATTTTCTTATGTCTTCAATTTCTTTCATCAGCTTTTATATAATTTTCATTTTGCTGCAAATGACAGGCAAAGTTTATTCCTAGATATTTTTCTTTTTTGTAGCTATTATGAATAGGATTGCTTTCATGATTTCTTTCTTGGCAAATTCATTATCAGTGTATAGAAAAGCTACCGATTTTTCTATGTTGATTTTGTATTCTGCTCCTTTACTGAATTCACTTATCAGTTCTAAGAGTCTTCTGGTGGAGTCTTTATGTTTTTGTATGTATAGAATCATATCATCTGCAAACAGAGATAATTAGATTTTCTCTTCCTATTTGTTTCCTTTTTCTTTCCTTTCTCTTGACTAACTGCTCAGGCTGAAAACTTCTTGTACTGTATTTATAAAAGCAATGAGAGTGAACACCCTTGTCTTGCTCCTGATTGTAGAAGAAAGACTTTCACATGCTAAGCTGCTTTTAGTTCCTTATAATCCCCAGCTACTGGCAACGTCATGGACATCTTTTTGGGTTTGATCTCAAGCACCACAAAAACAAACGCAAAGCGAGCAAATCATTGGCATACAGTTTAGCATGATGTTTCAAAGTGACCATCTTTCGGGCCGGGCGTGGTGGTACATGCTTGTAATCCCAGTACTTGGGAGGCTGAGACAGGAGGATCGCAGGTTTGTAGCCAGCCTCAGCTACTTAGAGAGGACCTCTGCAACTTAGTTTCAAAACTAAGAATAAAAATTAGGGCTTGGGGTGTAGCTCAGAGGTAGAATGCCCCTGGGTTCAATCCCTAGTACCCAAAACAAAACAAAACAAAAACAACAACAAAAAAACCAAAAACAAACAGAGTGACCACCTTTGCATAACCACTATCGAAATCAAGATATGGACCACTCCCAATACTTTGGAAACCTGTGAAGCTCTTTCAATCATCTAGTCCTCCTACAAATGATAACCACTGTTCTGATGTCAAATACCATACATTAGTTTAGTCTGTATGTAAAATTTAAATATTGAAACTTTTCTGTATCTGGCCTTTTCTCTCTTTTTAAACTAAACTCTGTGCTCATGAAATGTAACCACGTTGTAGTGTGTAGTCAAGTCCATCTTTTTTTCATTGCTGTATTCTCCGTAACTATGCTACATCTATTTACACCAATTCTCCTGATGATGAATGTTTGGATTGTTTCCAGTTTGGGGCTATTAAGAAGGCTATAAACTGGGTGTAATCCAGTACTTGGGAGGCTCAGATGGGAGAATCATAGGTTTTGAGGACAGCCTCAGCAAGTATGAGATTCTCATCAACCTAGTAAGATTGTTTCAAAGTAGAAAATAAAATCGGGCTGGGGGGTGTAGCTTGGAGGTATGATGCCCCCTGGTTCAATCCCCAATACCACAAAGGAAAAAGAAAAAAGGCTGCAGTGGACATTCTTATAATGTCCTTTTGGTAAAGATATAAACACTTTTCTATTGTGTCCTGGACTTTTATCTGTGGTTAAGACACAAAGTAAACGTGTATTCAGCTTTGCTCACTCCAGCAGGTGCTGGATTGTACAGGAATAGTTTGGTGCACTAGTTTTGCTTCATCACCCTTGGGCATTTCTCAGGTACTCTGAGATTCTATAATTGTGTGTGTGTTTAAAATTTTACATAGTAGGGAATTTTTTAAAAGTAATCCCACTGACAGTATCACCTATATCCAACAATAGCCAGCATTTGGCACATCTACTTCATCTATTCTACTTGTTTCCTTTTTTCTGCTAAACTACTTTGAAGCAAATGCCTTACCTTGTGTCAGTTCTTTCCTACATACTTCAGTTTTACTCTTTAAAAAAATGGAAATTTTCTTGCCGGGCATGGTGGTGCACGCTTGTAATCCCAGCATTTGGGAGGCTGAGACCGGAGGATCCGAGTTCACGGCCAGTCTCAGCTGCTTAGTGAGGCACTCTGAAACTTAGTGAGACCCGGTTTCAAAATAAAGAATAAAAAAATAGGGCTGGGGGTGTAGCTCGAAGGTAGAACGCCTCTGAGTTCAATCCCTAGTACCGCAAAAAAAAAAATGGACATTTTCTTAAATAACTACAGTGCCCTCATCACAGATAACCAAATTCTCAATAATTCTTTGGTATTATCTAATATCCACAGGGTAGATTTTATTATTTATCTCTCTCATTAATGCTTTGTGAGTAGAGAATCTGTTTTGGGCTTGTTACTACATTCCCAGTGCTGCATAGTTCTTAGCACATAATAGTGCTCAGAGAACAGTTCCTACCACCACCTAAGTCCAATTACTAAGGTTTAGGTTTCATAGAAGAGTAGAAATGGGGACCGTGCTCTAGATCATCTGGTCATTTACAGAAGGAAAAACCCAAAACCAACTGTAGAGGTGAATCACATAATTAGAAATGCTGTCCCCAAGACATAAAATTCACTTAATGAAGGCTTTTAAAATATATACCAGATGTCCCACTAAATTCTATGATACAAGTTCAAGACAAATCTTACAATTTCTAAGTAGCACAGATGTGTTTTAATAATTAGTTTCTTTAGCTGATTAACTTTGCAAGGTCAAAATTAGGTCAATTTACACCAAAAAGTACTAAGAACTGATTTAGTACCCAAGAATGAGTTTGGAATTAGATTTCTACTGTTAAGAGTTTTTTCAAAAACCTTGAAAGAAGACTTAAAGAACACAATTGCAAAGAAATGGGCTAATGAAGTTTAATTCTTAAGACATTAGGAAAATTTAAAGCTTAATTAAAAAATGAAAATAAAAAGTACTATGACTAAGGAACCACTCGAGCTTGAATTGTAAACATTTTGAAGTTTCTTCTCATAGCAATTGCATTGGCTCCCAAAACTGTAATTCAAAGTTAAAGACCTCTTTTGATGCTATCCAAAACTAAATATTGGTGCCTCTTAAATATCCTTCTACCATATGTGAAGTGTCTTATTAAAAAAAGAAAAGAACTGAATAAAGAGGTAACATAATTTATGTTTCTTACCTTTTAAAAGTCCTAAATAGGCAGGCCCAGATTTATTGTTCAGATTAAGCTGTGTGTGTGTGTGTGTGTGTGTGTGTGTGTGTGTGTGTGTGTGTGTGCGTTCTGGGGATTGAACCTAGGGGTGTTCTACCTTCAAGCGTTCTCTCAGTCCTTTTAATCTTTTATTGTGAAACAGGATCTCACTAGGTTGCTGAGAGTCTTGCTAATTTTGCTGAGGCTATTCTCAAAACTGCAATCCTCCTTTCTCAGCCTCCTAAGTACTGGGATTATAGGCATGCACCAGATTGGGCTTTAAAAAACAATTTATCCAGGGATTGTTCTTAATTAAAATGTAGAAGGTAGCAAAAGTACTTTAATCTGATAAGACAAAAAGAAATAAATTAGATATACTAAATAATCATGCTTTTCATTAAAAACATGGAAGAATTTTGGATGCTAAGAAGTCAAAAGAATTTCTAGAGAGGGATTAATCTTTCATAGTTGAGTAGAAACAAATAGTGACTTTCATACCTTCAGACAAATGCTGGGACCATGGGAAGGTGGGGTGGGGAGTGGGGACTCACAGAAAAGTAGCAGAAATGCCCAGGAACAAGAACTTTGCAGGAGTTACCAGCCAATGTTTAATAGCTAGGTCTGGGTATTTTGGTGCAGGGGAATTTGGAGAAGCCCAAATGCAAACCAATTCTTTCTCATGTTACTTGTTAGGAGATGGATGAACCCATGAATGTGCCTGCAAAGCAGGAAGAGAGGAGAGTGGGAGTGTGCTTCTTCTCTTCTTCCTTTCCTTTCTCTTTCTTTTTTTAAAATTTGTTGCAGTACTGGGGATTGAACCCAGAGACAGTCTACCTCTGAGCTACACCCCCTTGTCCTTTTTGAGACAGAATCTATACTAAGTTACCCAGGCTGGCTTTGAGCCCGTGATCCTTCTGTCTTAGCCTCTGTAGTGGGATTACAGGGATTAGAGGTGTGTGCTACTGCTCCCAGTAAGAGATGGAGATTTCTTGCCCTGCTTAGACCCAAGCCCAAACCATATATAACCATGCAGTTTATTGTCACCATCAATAGGGCCTTACTATTCAATTCTTTACTATTTCAGAAACCCTTGCCCAGAAAGATTAGCCTGTTTGCTTCAAGTACCTCAAGAAAACCTATTTATCTGAACAACACAGACTAATCCTCAGGAGATTAAAAGCCCTCTTCTCAAGAACAGATGGCTCAAATGGACTATACACTCTTCAAGTCTCACCTCTTACTCTGTCCACCACTCTCCACTCCCAGGTCATGAAATGCCAAATTTCAGCTGGGAACTTTCTTCTTCCCTCCAATCTATGTTGGAAGATGCCCAAAGCTTGTAAATACACTGATTTTTTTCCTTCCTCTGAGACCTATTTAAGGCTATCAAGACAGTGGTCTTCCTCACTGTAGTGACCTATAAACTTGGCCATATTTTGATTATCTTCCAGGAGGGCCTGATCTTGCACTCAGGACATTGGAAACCAACTGAAGCGGCACCCAGTCCTGGCTCACCTTAATTCCCAATTAGATGAAAGGGATCAGCCCTTCATCCTAGCTCTCTAGGGGAAAACATTACTTACTTTAGTTTGCACCATTCTTTTATACAAGGTGTAGCATTAAATATAAAATTATAAGAACGAGAATAAAGTAGAAGATGTGACCCATAATCAAAAGAAGAAAAAGTCAGAAAAATTACCAATGACTTGGGCAATTAGTAAACAGACCTTTAAAATGATTATAAACATATTAAGGAATTTAGATAAACAGATTGACCCAGCTAGTTAAAGAGATAAAAGTCTTAACCCTAAAAAATAAGAATTCTAGAACTAAACAATATAATTGAAATGAAAAAATTTACTCATTAATAATGAACAAGACAGTATAGAAAAAAGAAATGAAGTATTAATTATAATTTTTCCTCTAAAAAATACCTCTCTTCTATGTTCCCAATCCCTAATTATCCTGTGTGCTTCTATGTTTAAATCTTTATAGTGTTACCAAAATGTCTTCAGTGCCTGCCTCCTCTTGCATCTGTGCCATTTCATGGTACAGAGTGAGTTTTATTTATTTTTGTGTGTACACATTATAGACATGTACCTGGCACATAGCATTTGATGTTTAATAAATTGTAATATCTGTTAACATATATTTTTATTAATATAAACATTTAAAGTTATGATAAAAAGATACTAAGTACCTCTTTTATATATCAATACTCAAATATGTAGTTTTATAAAACCCAAAACAAAGAATCTTATTTTAAGATATTTTTAAGCAAAAATATAAAAGAAATATGTTTCTTATTTAATCTGAATCCCTCCTTAACAACCATAGTAAAAAAAAAAAATTGCCTAGGAATAACATTCTTGCTAAATGATGTTTATTTTTTTATTTTTTATTTTTTTGGTGGTACTGGGGATTGAACTCAGGGGAATTCTACCTCCAAGCTATACCCCCAGCCCTATTTTTTTTATTCTTTATTTTGAAACCGAGTCTCACTAAGTTGCGGAGTGCCTCACTAGATAGCTGAGGCTGGCTGCGAACCTGGATCCTCCGGTCTCAGCCTCCAGAATGCTGGGATTACAAGCGTGCGCCACCACACCTGGCTTAAATGATGTTTAAAAACATATTAAGGAAACTTTGTATATAGTTTGTAAATTGTGGTATATTGAAAACCTAGTGCATGTTAACAGAAAGGTAAAGGAAATACGCTAACATTAAGAAAGAATGATTTGACATAGTAAATAAAAATCTTTATATATCAAAGATGATATCTGTCAGCATGTAACTTGATAAAACCATCTGAAATACTTTCATTTTCAAAGTAAAGAACTCATTTGTTACCTAAAAAGTATTATTAAAAATCACTTAATGTATACCTGGGATTCCAAAAGAAGATGCTTTTTGATACTGGCAAGGAGTTTATAGACAGATGCCAATATAAATGTTGCTGGTACATTACATGATTACACAAATGAGAGAAAAGAAAACATTACATGATTATGAAAACAACATTAAAAGTAAACTAGAACTCATAAGTAAAACATATTAATTTTAAATTTTATCGCCCTTAGAATTTAATGAAAAACAAATTAAAAATGCTATCAAAAGTCTTCTGTAGCATGTGTAACTGGTGGGAAGACTGCAAAGAAAAGATGTTTTTCCATGGACAGTTCTAATAACTTGAGAAGCTACCTAAAAGCACTATCAGCGTACAGCACACATGCTACTGAAATTAAATCCAAAGGGGATGTTTTTAGCATCTTGTTATTTTGAAAAATCCAATTTCCTCTAATTTTTTAATTAGGCCACAAATTTAGAATCTCATTAAGAAATAAATGGTTATGCATATATTTAAAATGGGTTTAACTACTCAGAAATTGTCCATCTTAATTTGTGGCTAATGCATTTTCCTTAAGAAGAAAAAAAGCATTTAGTATGTCTGAAGGTTTGTATTTAGCAATTCAAATCCAGATACTTCTTTTACTCTATGTACAAAAAAGCCAACCTTTCCTCTTACTCCCTAAAATTGCTTCTCCATCCCTTTACTAGGCATTGTTTTTTATTTTTCAGTCTCTTCTAACTATAGAGAAGGGAAACAAAGTTCCAATTAGATGTCTTTTTTTTTTTCTTTTTCTTTTTGCTGTACTAGGGATTCAACTCATGGGCATTCTACCTCCAAGCTATACCCCAAGCCCTCTTTTTTCTTTATTTTGAAACAGGGTCTCACTAAGTTGCGGAGTGCCTCACTAGGTAGCTGAGGCTGGCCACGAACCTGGATCCTCTAGTCTCAGCCTCCCAAATGGCGGGATTACAAGCATGTGCCACCATGCCTGGCTGGTATTCATCCTTTTTAATACCTTTGTTATAAGATTATTTCCTTGTAAGTAAGGTGACTGATTTATTCATTTATTCATTCAGAAGTAGCCTCAGAGACTGTTTTTATAATAGGTGTAGACGGTTGGTGGGAGAACATTACTTGGCACCACCCCAAACAACAAAAAACAGGTGTAGATATGGGTGGTTAGCTGGAATTCACAAATAATAAAATTCTAATAAAAGCACTGGGCCACAAAATCTTACTCATGACAGGCTCATATCTCAGTAGTTGGGAAGGAAAGGAGACTTCCAAGAAATATAGATGCTTAACCAAACAACTATAAGCTTACTCTGAGCGATGGAAGAATAAAAATTTCAAAGACACGCTTTTTTATCTGTGAGATATGTTACTTAATTCATCAAACCAGTCTAATCTTGTCTGTCCAAGGAAGAGTACATTTTGATTATATGCATCCTTGTTCCCTCTTCCTTTTAACAACTGCCAGACTATTGGCTAAAAGTATGTTTCAGATCTGTTTAAAATGTAACATGCATACCTGGATTCTTCTACACCTGGAATATCTGATTGATAGGGTTTCTCTATGCTTTTGAAGTTTTTTTTTTTTTTTTTTTTTTTTTTTGGAGGGGGTGGGTCAGGAAAGAGTAAGGATATTTTATTTTACAAGTAAAACATTGTAGTGATTTTTATTCTTCACCAATAAAATGGGGAATACTAGTACTCATTTCAAACAGTGCTAAAAAAAAAAAAAAAAGCTTTTAAAGTAATTAGCACATTACCTGACATTCAAGTGTTCAATTACTGTTAGGTATTATCATCATAAGAATTCCCCCCCGCCCCCTTTTCTGGTACTGGAGATTGAACCCAGAGAGATTCTACTTCTGAGATACACCCCTAGCATTTAAAAAAATTTTTGTTTTGAAACAGGTTCTCACTAGGTTGCTGAGCATCTTGCTAGGTTGTTGAGGTTGGTCTTAAACCTGTGATTTTCTTCTCTCAGCTCCCAAATACTAGGATTACAGGGGTGTGCATCATGCCTAGCCTCAGGAATACAATTATATTAACTAATTATTTGATATAATAACCTCAACTATTCAGGCAAAATGACAATAGAAATGAAAATTTAAAGGTGTAGAAGAATCCAGGTCACATAGATGTAATGATAATGTGGCAGATTTTTTTTAAAAATTCCTTTTATTATGGAACTCTAGTTGTACAAGGACAAACTGAAGTAACTTGATACTTACACTATTTTTCAATATGAAAATTTTGGTTACAGCCTTCGTATTAAATAGACTTTATCTATTTTTTCTTATATTTTAAGTATCAGAATAAAACCAAGATCTAAGAAAGATAGTTTCTTTTAACACTAAGCTTCTTACACTGTATTCCAAATAACAGGAAGTACAAAATAATTTTAAATATGTCTTATAAAAATTTCTATGCATAAAACTACCATAGCTAAAACATCCAAAATGTCCTGATACTAAGGGTTCCACATGACCTAGATGAAGTCAGGCATATGTGCTGAATGCAAGGAGGAACTGGGCAGTGTGTGTCGGGCAGCAGCAGAATAACAGAGGAGGGTTTGTGCCCCTGGGGTTTCCAGTGGTAACCAACACCTGCAGGAGGGCCAGGGCATCAGGGTGCCAGGAGTGATGGTGCCACTTCTCATACAGAGGCAGCTCTGTGGAAGGCCAGTTTTAAGAGTTGTTTCCAGAAGTTCAAAATATAGTCTGTTCCTTTAGCTCTCTCATTCTGTCTGAGAATTATTATGTTCCCCTTAAATAAATCCCTTTCAGTTTAAACAATCTGATCTAGATTCAGTTGTCTGAAACGTGATCAATAAATCAGAACATAGAGAACATCTCAATGACAGTTAATATTCTCGTTACTGTATAAAGTTAAAATATGTACAACTAGAAACAAATACTGTTTTTGATATTGTTCTATTTTATGTGAAGGTGACTGAAAATAGGTTTGAAATATTAATACTGGTAATGTGACAAATATTTTCTAGGAACTCCTTCACAGATTGATCAGTTTTCATTAATCAACATGATATTTTTAAAAATTATCATGGATTACTAAGATCAACACGCAGAGGATGAGCTGAGGATGGTGGCACACACCTGTAATCCTAGTACTTGGGAGGCTGAGGCAGGAAGATCACAGGTTCAAGAACAACCTCAGCAACATAATGAGACTCTCAGCAACCTAGCAAGACCCTGTTTCCAAACAAAAAATAAAGGGGTATTTTTTTGTGTGTGTGAATCCAGGGCTATTCTACTTCCAAACAACACTCCTGGCCCTACTTTATTTATTATTTTGAAACATAATTAGGTCTCCCTAAGTTGCTGGCTACGAACCCGCGATCCTTCTGTCTCAGCTTCCCAAGTACTAGGATTACAGGCATGCACCACCACTCTCGGCTGACCAAATAATTTTAATTTCTAAAAAGCAGAATTTGAAAATTAATGGGAAGTGGAGAGAATAAAATTTTGGTTCTCATTTAACTAATTAAATAGATATAATGACTGTTCTCCAAAGTAAAAAACCTGGAATCCAACTATTTAACTTTTAAAAATCATAAAGCTAACTTCAATTTTAAAAAGTCTCCCCAAAATACTGAAGCACGTTGAATGTTAATATTTGGATATAAAATAATTACTGGATTAAAATCATAAAATCTTTTGCATGTCAATCTGGACAATATTTCAAAGAATCAAGTTGAAGAATTAACATGATTAATGTGTTTCATAGTCTCTCAACAATAAAATTTTCAATAAGGATAACTTAAAAAATTTGATAATTTAAAAAACTATATAATTAATTTTAAAATATAATATTCATGGTACTACTATCTATATAAGAATTCATACTTTTTGTGTGTGTAGTACTAGGGATCAAACCCAGGGCCACAGTACTTTGGAGCTATACCCCAGCCCAATTTTATTTTTTATTTGGAAACAGGGTCTCAATAAGTTGCTGTGAGCCTTGCTAAATTGCTGAGGCTGGCTTGGAACCTGTAATACTCCTGTCTCAACCTCCTAAAGTCACAGCCGGCTTAGCATTCATACTTTTTTAAGGCCCACATTTTATCTACATTATGGATCTCCTGGTAAAGATTATCTTAAAATTAGTAAACATTTAGAAATGGGGGGGGGATTAACAGGTAATAAAAATACAACATTTCTGGCTCCGATGTAGATATGTGCACATATCTTATTAATCCATCCACCTAGTCATCGAGATAGAATTATTGCCATTTTTCTTAGGGCAGTGGAATGGTCTGAGGTACAGATTACAGCACTTGGGTTATGTGAACAAGGGGCAGAATCACATGTGAACCCAAGTTGGCCTGACTTTTTCTAAAAAGTCCAAACTTTTCCTCTTCTACCAGAATGACTCTTTAAAGAAAGACAAATCAGTATCAGTTCCTTAGTTTTCATACACAAATATAAGGTATTCTGCCAAATAAATATATCTACACTAAATGTTAAGAGTTATTGGGAGGAATAGGATATGAACTTCTGTCTTTGAGATAAAGTTGATTAATTATGAGACAGGTAAAAATGAAAAATCATGTAAACATGGTTTCTTAATACTTTTTCTATTAAACTATTTTTTTGAAGTCTACTCAACTACTAAACTAGATCTGTTTAGTGACCTAGCAAAGACAAAAATCGACTGTCTAAGTCAATAGTCGTTTTCATTTATCACAAGCCTGGTAATCAATTCATTAGCCTGCCGATCAACTGCATGGCTACTAAAATCTGTGAAAGGAGACATGAACAGCTTACCGTGCACACAGATGTCTTTGTGATTTTCAGGGTAAAATCTGAAGAAAACTCCAAGTCTGAGATAGATGTTGTATGGCAATCTATATGCTACCCATTAAAAAGGAGAGAAGGGAAGAGACTGGTAAAAATAGTAAACAAACAAAAACCCACAGATAAACATCACTTGTTTTATAATGCAAAAAAAAAAAAAAAATTACTGTATTTCAAAAACTTTAGTATTTTTGCATTATCATTTTGAAGATTATTTCCAAATTTAAGAGATATGAGCATTACCATTTGGTTAATTTTTCTTTAAATTACATTAGTATCTTTTACTTATATTTCTTGTAAGCAATGGTATATATGAAATTATGTCTCTGATCTGCTAGTTTTCCTAACTAAAATAAATACTTTCAAATAAAAAATATTTTTCTGTGTTCCCCTAAAAATCATTTTGCATACCACTACCTGCCACACTGGCTATAAGTTATCAGTGATAACAGTCAGTATTTTTAGAGGAAATGGCAACTTGAAAATGCATGCTAATCATGGAAAAAATGTTTTCAATTTCTGTTGAGGCATTTAAAATTTATTAGATATTATAAAAACCCAGAATAATTTCAAATTAAACAGCAAAACTATGAAGACTCAACTCAGGAAAAAAAAAATAGCAAAACATCTTTATTTTTGCATTCTAGTCTGTTTAAAATTCTTCTCCATTTCAGTTTGAGAAGCAATGGAATCACCTTTCAGCTATAGCAGCCTGACGGGAAGTGTGCTGTAGAGGCTGCTGTCAGTTGACTTGCTACGAATACACTGTAATCCAGGGAATACAGACAGGCATGGTGGCACACGCCTGTAATTCCTAGTACTTGAGAGGCTGAGACAGGAAGATCGCAGGTTCAAGGCAGACTCAGCAACTTAATGAGAATCTGTTTCCAAATTTAAAAAAGGAAGTGGGGGGTGGGGTGGGGATGTAACTCAGAGAACACCCCAGGGTTCATTTCCCAGTACAAAAAAATAAAACATATATATATATATATATATTTTTTTTTTTTTCCCCCAGTGACTGCAATTTATATAACTATATACCTGGGACATTACTCTATATAATATAGCTTGAGAAAAATTTAAGGTGTTATAATGTGGTTACATTTTAGGAGCCCTAAGGAATATAGAACAAATGATATTACTTAAAAAAAAATGATGGGCATGTGTACTTATTAAATTAAATACCTTCATTTTTTTTCAGTCATAAATTTTCTATTTCAATTATTTACTCATGGCCATCTTGTGGATTAAACAAAGAGATCACCAAAGAGAGAAAGAACATTCCTCTCCCCAACTCCTTTTTCTGCTGTGCAGTAAGGCTGAGTTGGTTGTAACTGTACAGGACTACTCTGAGCCAGAGACCCTAATAAATCCCTTATTACAGTGTACCAGAGCACAGAATATCACATAATCAAGCAGGTTATAGTTTGTACTATATGTATTTGGTTATCAGTTAAAACAAATTGAGTGTTAAGCAATGATTTTTCAATGAAAAGTTATTAGTGAATCCATGTAAAATTAACATAGAAAAATTCACAATAAAATTGGAGACTAACATACTAAGAACACAAAAGGAATTAGCTGAGAAGTTTTAACACAGTAGGGCTTTAGTTTCAGAAGCAAATTCACTATAATTTACTTATTCTAAAAAGGCTAGAATTAGGGAAAAAAGGAGCTAAATTATGTGGAATATATAATATGAATGAGTAATCTGCTAGAATAAAGACAGGAGGTGGTGGTGAAGCAGAGAAGACAATACACCAGGACTTTGTGCCTTAACTAAGTTAAAGTAAATGTAAATTATTCAGCCAGTTCAGAGTTAGATGTGAAGGATTATAAAACCAAATAAGGATATTTAAATATATAAAGAGAAGTGATTCCAAAGGGATGATAGAGCCAAGTGGTAATAATGACCTCGAGTTATTTTATACTAAGTTGGAAGAGTGCTGTTTTCAAGGTCCACATACAAAATCAGTATGGAGATGGTCCTCTCTCTCTGAGGCCCCACACCTTTGGATTCAACTGTGGATTAAAAATATTTGGAAAAAAACTGCACCTGTATTGAATATGTATATTTTTTCCTTATTGTTCTCTAAACAATGCACTATAACAACAACTTATATAGCATTAGTATAAGTAATGAGAGATAACTTAAAGTGTACAAGAAGGATGTTGTATAGGTCATATGCAAATACTATACCATTTTGGATAAGGAACTTGAGTATCTTTGGAGTTTGGTATCTACAAGGGGTCTTGGAACCTACCTCCACAGACACAGAGGGATGGTTATGATTTCAAATCATAAACTAAGAAAAATGGCAATACTGCTAAAAAAAACAAAAACAAAACAAAAAAAACAGGTAAAACGCTCACCTTAGCTGGGCGTGGTGGCGCACACTTGTAATCCCAGTACTTGGGAGGCTAAGACTGGAGGATCTGGGTTCACAGCCAGCCTCAGCTACTTAGTGAGGCCCTCTGCAAGTTAGTGAGACCCTGTTTCAAAATAAAGAACAAAAAAAAGGGCTGGAGGTGTAGCTTGGAGGTAGAATGCCCCTGTATTCAATCCCCAGCACTGCAAAAATCAAAACACTCACCTTAATGCCACAAGGGTCTGAAATCAGAGTCTTTGGATCTAAAACTTCCACGACAGCTTCTGGAATAACTGCCTTCTTCATGCAGGACATATTGAAGCCATAGACATCATCCCAGAAAGCAATTCTGTCAGCATGCTTATTCACATCACTCACAGCCACAAGGCTGATCGTGCAAATGTCCGGGTAGACTGTAACCAACAAAATGCCCAACAATGTAGCATCATCTCCTTTTATTAGAGAATATAATTTTTAAAAGGGTGACTACAAATACCAACTTCATCATCAATTACTAATAATGGGAGGTTAATAAATGTATGGATCAGAGAAAACAAATAACCTTTTGTAGCCTCAGACGAATGGGAATGAACCTACCATATGATCCAATAATACCACTTCTGGATACCTACCCAAAAGAACGGAAACCAAACTATCAGACTGACGCATGTGTATCTATGTTTATAGCTGCACAATTCACAACTGCCAAACTATGGAAGCAGCCAAGATGTCCATCAACAGGATGGATTACAAAACTATGGGATATGTACACAATGGAATTTACTCAGTCATAAAGAAGAACAAAATCATGTCATTTACAGGGAAATGGATGGAACTGGAAAACATTATGGTAAGTGAGATTAGTCAATCACAAAAAGTATAAAATCGTATGCTCTCCCTAATATGCGGAAGCTAGGGAGAAAATGGGGCATAAGAGGGACTCTAGATGAAGAAGGAGAAATCTTACATGAGCAAAGATGACTTAACTGAAGGTGATGGGGGGACACTCTAATGCACATGATGTACTTTCACAAACATATCAAAATCAATCACTACACTGAACCTGAGAAGGAGGGGTGGAAGGGAATGGGGCAGGAATTGGGGAAGGGTGAAATAAGAAATGTGTGCATGTATGTCTTTACCAGCTTGTACCTAACAAAGGCGTATGTTTACAACACACCAATTAAAAAAAATAAATTATAATAAAAAATAAAAAATATACCTAATTATCATGGTGATAAAATTCAAGTAAGTATTCTAATGATGGACTCTTAAGATTTTTTTTTTTTTTGGCAGTACTGGGGATTGAACTCAGGGGAATTCTACCTCTGAGCTATACCCCCAGCCCTATTTTTTATTCTTTATTTTGAAACAGGGTCTCACTAAGTTGCAGAGGGCCTCACTAGGTGGGTGAGGCTGGCCATGAACCCGGATCCTCCAGTCTTAGCCTCCCAAATGCTGGGATTACAAGCGTACGCCACCACGCCCAGCTAAGAAAATTATTAAAACAGAATGATATAGTTAAGTAACCATGAAATAAGTATATAATTAAAACTATAAATATGCCAACTTAGAAAAAGTACTAAATGAAGAGATTATTTGGGTCCAAGATATAAATTTGGAGACCTTGAATGTATATATGGAAATGAAAAGATGAGAACTCATAAAAACTAAGGAGAATATGTAGTATTAGAATTTGAGAGACATAGAGAAGAAGAAAAAGAGGTTGGGCAGCTGTATAAATTATGGAAAGACTGAGAAAGAACTACTAACAACAGCAAAAGCTTTTATGGCACAAAAATTGTTTAAAATTGCATCTCTTGTTTTCTGACTAATAATAAAATTAACTTTCCCCTTTAAATATCTCAAATATCAACTTTAAGAGAGCTTCTAAAAGTTACTTCCATTCTCCCCTTCCTTCATAAAAAGGTTATGTCTCAAGTTTAAGTTCCTGACTGATAAAATTCTTCAAAGTAACTGCTTTGTTAATGCAAATGGGGACCAGCAAGAGGATCAGCTACAGGGAAATAATAAGTGAGCATGGGTTATTTCCCAATAAAACTTTTTGTTTTGTTTTGCAATAAAACTTTATGTACAAAAAAGGCAGTGGGCCAGATATAGATACCCCTGGAGTATATAAGGGAGAAATGGATGATGGGGGTTATTATCAGGGCAACCATAATACACTACACTACACTTTAGGGAGTACCAGTCACACTGTGGCTTATGGGAACTAAATATCCAACAGAGTTATACAGAACATAACTTTCAGGTTAACACAGCTCATAAAGCTCTTCTATTTTGGACTATTATTAAAAATCTTAGAGATTGACAGCATTAAAAAAATCTGCTATCAGATTTGGCAAACTACAACTCATGGGTCAAATCCAATCTGCTGCCTGTTTTTGTAAAAAGGTTTAATTAGAACACCACCACATTTGTTTACCTATTACCTTTGGTTATGATGTGCTAGAGCGGAAGAGATGAATAAACAGTTGGGACAGAGACCATATGCAAAGAAACTCAAAAAACTACTCTCTGGCCTTTTACAGAAAAAAGTTTGCTGATATTTGGTTCTACATGAATGTGATGTACTAGTAATACCACTAAGAAATAAAGAGGACTTATTCATAAGGAAAAAGTATAATTCACTAAAAGGAATAACCAATTTTGAAACTATGTAAATAATAAGAAAAAAACTAAAACGGAACATGATTTTGCTTTTTCTAGTGTTGGGGCATATTTTTCAAGCTAAGTATTTCACAAAGATAACAAAAGTAATGGCTTCTATATTTTAGAACTTATGAAGTTACTTTGAAAATCTCAGTAAGACCTAAGAATATTAATAAAGGATTTGTAAGCAGTGTTGTAGGCCAATTTTGGTTCTATACTTACCTCTACACAGCTGCCTAAATTTGGGCCACCTGCCAGAATCCTGCCTAACCTTTTATTTTCTAATTCTGACACATTTGTCATTTGATTTTTTGTCAGATAGAAGCTATAATGAATAATTATTCCTGCTTGTTGGTGAAATTAATAAAACGCTGATTGGACAAAAGCACCTTCTTAACAGACCATTTATAAATTCATGGCTTTGACATCTGTGTCCTTCTCGATTCACTGCCCAGAATTCATTTGTCACTAGAAGAGCTTACATGGTGAATAAATAAAGATGGGAAATCCTCTATCTTTTAGAAATGCCTCACAAACTTTTAGACACTACAGGATAAGACTGAGCTGTATAAGAACACAATTCCGAACGAATACTAGTATCACTGCTTGTATATAAATAACCACAGAGTTAAAAAAGGTTGGAACAAAAGGAGACAGTAAATAAATCAAAACAAACTGTGCTTTTCACAATATATATGTACAATACAGAGAAAGATTTCAGTGAAGTAACAATGATATCAAAATGCTTGGTATGAATAAAAAGAAATATACTCTACTGTCACCAAGATGGTAGGTATTTTAAAAGTCAAATAAGCTCAAATAATTAGCTTCCAATTTATATAATAAATATATCTTAAATTAAGTAATACTTATTTGGAAATTGGATACAAATAATGACTAGGCAAACAAAAGGTTAGTGAGGCTAACAGGCAGCTATAATATGCTCTGAAAATTTACATACTGAAAAAAATAAGTAGAAAAATGATACTACTGCAATATCATTGAAAAAAAAAAAATCAAAATAGGGGCTTGGGGCTGTAAACTCAGTAGAGTACTGTGCTTGCCCAGCATGTATAAGGCCCTGGTTTGGGTTCAATCTCCAGCACCATGGAAACAAAACAAAACAACAACAAAAAACAAAACAAAAACTAATAAATGTGAAAAAAGTAGATTTGAAGATGAGGAAATAGGGAATTATGAAAATACTAAAGAAGTCTTTCAGTACTCTGAGATAATCTATGTAAAAGTGCAGAAAGTACTATACAAAAGGCAGGCATCAATACCACAATGCTTAAATTCATTTTGTAACTTTTAACAGGTACAAATCTAATGTGAATCTCATGTTTACCAGATCAGGAAGACAATTAACATTTATTTAACAACTTTTTTTTGTCACATATCTCACTTAGACTTCTGAGTAATTTTAAAGTTGGATTATAATCTTCATTTTATGGACAAGAAGACTGATGTTCAGATGTTTGACTTGCCCAAATTATTAGTCTTCATCAGCTAACAAGATAATTTATCAGCTAATGAGGCAAAGATTCAACTTAGGGTCTATCTGAAAATCGATGTTTTCTATTATATATTATGCCACATTTTATGCTTTTCAAATGGAAGGGGGAAAAATCCCATCTTTAAATAGGCACTTACTAGAAAAGAGAAAAAAAGGATTAAATAGGGTGAGAAAGACTGGAGATTAATAAAATTAAGGGAGTAAAATGGAAATGTTCAGATACCGTTATTTCATTCTGAATGAAGGGATAAGATGACAAAGCAAAAAGAAACAGTAAAAAAGAGGAGCCTAGCAGAAATGAGGGAAGCGTAAGATGTATGGCTCAATTTTCCATGCAGAGAGAGAAGCAGGAAGGAAAGTACATTTGCAAATTTGAAATTTATAATAGAGGTAGTTTTTTTTTTTTTTTTTTTTTAATTAGCATAGATCAATGCAGACTCTTGGAGGGAGGCAAAACTACCAGTGCATGGTTTATGTTGACCATTCTATTTTGCTGCCCCCTTCTAAACTGTGTAATCCTCTATGTTACAAGGCAAGGCCTGTTTCCCTGTGGAATCAGGAAATGACAGAAACTTGATTTCCTTCCTTCCCTTGCAGCTTAGGCATGTCTACTTTTCAGAGGCTGATCATACAATATCTTGGTCACAACCCCAACTCCCCTTTGTCAGTATCATGATATCAGTATCATGATTGCTGTTTTCATTTTGTTTGGATCTACTTGAATATCTTTATCTACCTTTTTAATTTTTCTGATTAATTTTTTTTAAGTATGACTTTATAAAGTACAGGGAATTGGATATTCTTTTGTGACTCAATGTAAAATTGTTCCTCTGTGTGTATGTTCCTTGCATAATGACATGATAATTTCTTTTGTATGGTTCCAATTTTAGTATTATTTTTCTTTCAATAGGTGAGTTTAACCCATTTATGTTTATTTGTCTGAGAAATTTTTTTTCATGGTTACAATTTTCTATTATTATTATTATTATTATTATTATTATTATTATTATTATTATTTTTAGCAGTGCTGGGAAATTTAACTCAGTCTTGCTTATGCTAGCAAGCAAGCACTCTACTACCGAGCTGGATCTCCAGCTTTTCCCTGTGTATTAATTCTTATATATAGGAAATCCTATACTTTTGTTCCAGTAGCTTAGTTGTCTTTTTTTTTTGCGGTACTGGGGATTGAACTCAGGGGCATTCTACCTCCGAGCTATACCCCCAGCCCTATTTTTTATTCTTAATTTTGAGACAGGGTCTCACTAAGTTGTGGAGTGCCTCACTAGGTAGCTGAGGCTGGCTGCGAACCCAGATCCTCTGGTTGGTCTCGGACTCCCAAATGCTCGGATTAGAAGTGTGCGCCACCATGCCCAGCTTCTAGTAGCTTACTTTATAATTACAATCTTATACAACATCTTTGGTTCTCTATTTTCAGCACTATTTACTAATGTCCTATGATTAATAATGATAAAATTAGCTTATTTCCTTCTTTTTTCCTTTCCCTCTTTTTGACACCCAATTATTTTTTTATTTGAGGGAATTGTATAATATTAAAAACCATACAGAGGTAGGCATAGTTAGTATATCATTTCCTGTATTTTTCAGAAAAGTTAGAAATAAAATCATAATTCATTTCACCAGGAAGAGGTGGGAACTGCCAGTTCATTTTTTTAGGTCACTGTTTTTTTTTTTTTGTAAAACAGGCAGCAAAAACTTATCCTTTCTGGTGTATATGCTTTCTGGTATATATGTTTTTTAATTACCACCACAAATCTTTTTACTTAATTTTAACAGACAGTATCATCTTAATTTTACCCCTGAGTGAACTTATAATTCTACTACTCTATTCTACCAGCTTTAAATGATATTCCATAAATTCCTGCTTAATAAGATAAAGCACAGCTTGGTGTGGGGCACATGCTTGTAATCCCAGTACTTGAGAGACTGAGACAAGAGGATCACAAGTTCAAGGACAGCCTCTATAATGTAGCTAGACTCTTAGCAACCTAGTGAAACCCTGTTTCAAACTAAAAACTAAAATAGGGCTGGGGGTGTGGCTCAGAGTTAGAACTTCCCTGGGTTCAATCCCCAGTACCACACACACACACACACACACACACACAAAGATAAAGCACTTATAAACATTTCTTCCCACCTGTTTTCTGCATTACTTTTCTGACTTTTGTGAAATGTGCTACTTGACATTAGTGTATAAAACATTTTATGCTGTTATCCTAAAATGTACACACTTTAGTCTTAATTCTAGTTGTAAACATACCCATTGGTCACAACCAAACACTTTCCTCCTCACTTCTTGGCGAGTTGAATGTAAAACACTAAAATTCTGGACATATAATTAGCAAATTTTAGTTAGAAGTAGTAGAAGCACTCTATAGTAAACTTACTTTCATTTGCAAAAAATTAGTTTTTGCAAAACTTATTAGTACTAATAGTCGTAAATAAGTACCTCCTCTAAAGTGCTATGGGATTGTTTGGTGGTAAAAGGGAGGGTGAAGTAGATATACTTTACACTTTTAGATGAGACAAACATACTTTATCATCTAAGTTGTTTATGCCAATAACCCAAATTATTGGATCCCTGTGTTTTACACAGCCTTTACTACATGCCACTGTGTGTATGTATACATACATATACATATATGTATATGTTTTTAGAGACATAACTTGAACCTAAATGTATATAAAAGTAAATTATGGTCCCATCATCTTTACATGGGTCTTCAATATTCTCCCTCTTTCATAATGCAATCATTCTTTCTAAAATCTTTATACTACTAATTGCTTAGTAAATCTCTCCTTCAGAAAAACAAAGAAAAACTTTGTTTGCAATAAAAGAATAAGCATCTAACAACTGGTGATACTCATTGAGGCACAAAACAGGCCAAACCATTCATGTTACTCATTCCTAACTTCTCTTGATTCTGTTAATAAAAAACATTCAACAGCACTGGTTAAATAATTAAATGCTTATTTCTTTCTCAATATATCTCCAGATGATCTTAACCCTAAATATCAGCTATGGAAAAATTGCAATGAACTAGATTCAGAAGCCTCCCTTTTATTCCTCTGATAATGGGAAAGAGCTCTGCCAGGGTTCACATTGCTGTAGGTTCTTAATGAACTTCACTGAGTATTCAATTTAAATATATTAAGTTGCTGTCAGTTCTTCAGTAAGATCAATGAATAACACTCAGGGAGGTATGGAAACAGTTATCTCAATCATCCCTAGAACTTCACAGTCAGAATCAGATTAAAAAAGTATGCTTTAGTAGGGAAACTACAAAATTAAGCAAAAAGAACATGAATATTGGAACCAGACAGATCTGAGATAAAAAAGGCTGGCCACTTAATATGTTCATCCAGGACACCTTTATAAGATTATTTCTAAAATCCCAAAAAACTGTTTGTGAGCATGACATCCAATAATGTGACTAGTAGACAATAAATGATAATTATTATTTCTTTAGTCATTAAAAACAAAGCCACTATAATTATAGAAATGCATAGCCAATTATTACAGGGTAAAAAAAAAAAGATCTAAATTCTAGCCAGAATCAATGCAAAGGTCAAGAACTTATCTTAAAATGACTGCAGAAAATATAGTGACAAAATGGGCACATTTTGAAAATAGAAAGACAATCCCTTTAAATGCTATTATAACAAAGAACCCTATTGTTCTGGAGAATTTTGTTTTTATGTTTTAACCTTGATTTTTAACTATACCATAAATGCACAAAATATTAGTGGGCACAAGTCATAACTGTAGTCAAGTGTCTCGTCACTAGTTCAACATGTCTCCCCATTTCTATCTACATTCAGGTAGCATTTTTTTCCTCCAATACTGGGGACTGAACCTAGGGCTTCATGCATTCTAGGCAAGTGCTCTACCACTGATTTATATCCGTGGCCCTTCTTTTTTATTTTAAGACAGGATCTTGCTAAATTGTCCAGTATGGCCACACACTTGTGATCCTGCATCAGCTTCCCAAGTGATGACATGCATGTGCCACTGTGCCCAGCTCCTCTCAGGCAATATTTATTAGCTGTACTCTGACCATGGAAACCATTTGTGGATTCTAAAGCTTTGAGAAAAGGAATGTACAGGGAGAGGTGAAGGAAGGAGGACAGATGCTATTCAATTCAGTTTTCATGATTCAATTCAATAAACATGTGACGTTGCAGAAGCTGTGGATTCATTGAAATGACAAAGATAAACACAACACCCTGCAAAAATGCAACCTGTCTCTGAGTATGCAGACTTAGTATCTTGAAATATTTTCCGGAGACATGAAAAAAAGCCTTCCAAATTTACTGGGATCTATTTATATACTCACTGGGGTATGGTGCTTTAAATGCAGAGTAGAAAAAAACAGTTACTACTTAAATGTTCTCACTAAGTCACAGAGAAGCCAAGATTATATTATTTAGTGAAGCCATGGAAATTTGCCATTAAAATGAATAACCTCCAACTTAATATGAAATATGTTACTGAAAAAGGAACTAAATGACACAAGGATTAAAAATGAAATGGCATTTATAGATTAGATTTTGAATGGGATACTGAAAAGCTTCCGCAACCAAGTCCTTTCAAATTTAAAAACCTTTTAATAAAAACTGTTCTTGAAAATACCATTAAGTTGGAGACATGCACATTTTATATAATATTCTACTTCAACAATATAGTAAATGCATATCTTAAAACTTCTTCTAATAGAAGCATCTTTCATCTCTATTGGGGACTTTCTCAGCCATGCATAGCGTACTTGAAATTCAAAAGTTCACTTGGTTCTACCAGATTAAAATTAGATTATTAAACTAAAATTTTATACTCACCTGATCCTTCTTTTGCCAAGTATTTGTTCTTTGCATAAAGGACAGAATCTAACATAGACTCAAAAAGAAGAAAATAGCCCTGCATAAAATATATAAGAAAAAGAATTTTAGAAAAGGGTAGGACCCTCATAAACAGATCAATTTAAATCTCTGGACTATTCTTTTCATTACTTTTTTTTATCCCTGTCATGTAACATCCTGCAATCTGAAACTATTTTTTTGCAGAAAGTTCCTTATATATTGATTACTAGAAAATCAGGCCAGGATATAAAGTAGGCCCAGAAATCTTGCTATGGTAGATTATACTGAATCTTCTTTACCTGTGGTTCCACTTTCCAAACTATTGTTTCTTCCTCAATATAAAGAAATTTTCAGATAGAAATTCTTAAACCCTGTAAGTTCCTGGAATGTTGCAATATTAGTCTAGAGTAGTGGTTAGAAACTAGATTTTGTTCCCTGGGGAGACACTTTTTACTGTCACAGCTGAAGATTGGGGTTAGGAGATGCTACTAGCATCTGCTGGGTATACCCAAGGGATGCCGATAAACTTGGCCCAAATATCAATGACAAAAGGTTGAAAACCCCTAGTCTAGAACACCATTTCCCAAAATGTTTCCTGCCCAGGGATTTTGTCGTTGACTTAAAAACAAAGTGTGTGTGTATGTGTGTGTGGGGAGGATCCTTAGTTAAAGATGTTTGAGAAATACCAAACTCTGTATTTCCTCTTAGAGATTCATAATGCACATTTAGCAACTCTGAATAATGCAATAGTAAACCAAAACTGGTGAACATATTTTATCTAAGTATTACCCACTTTTTTTTTTTTACATCTATCAACATGTTGCAGAATTAGTGTTGCATGAAATATAGTTTATGAAATATGACCCCAGCATATTACAGATTTTAGAATACAGTAATGAATCCTCTTCCAAGAATGGATAATAATCACAGCCATACTAGTGTCACAATACAGTATATTCTAATAGTATGCTCACAGCTTATTATAGAAATGACAAAGTAATCATGGCTGAGAAATCAGTGCCAGCTTCAGTTAGTCTTTCTCCTTCTAGAACCCATCCCACAGCCAATCCTCAGCAGCAGGGAAGGTAAAGGGCTCAGCACAGTGCTTAGGCCATAACACATGTATTACTGCTTGAGTGAATAAATATAAGTTGCACCTTTATCTTAGCATTTCAAATCAAAACTGTTCTCATCCACTCATTTGTTCTCACAAGTAATTGTCTGATGGGATGAATACAGTATTATTTAACTACATGAACAAAATATGTTTTAATGTTTCTCCAAAATAAGAAAGCCCTGCAAATCTAGAAAGGATAATCTTCAGGAGAAACTAACTGCATATTTAAATTTATAGAAAATACAGCTCTGGTGCTTGAATCACTTATAAAGGAGGTTAGTCAAATTGCTATTGGGAACTCTACCTCAGTATTTATTTCCCTCAACAAACTGGTTCACTGCTAAGAAAAGAATTACCTACAAGCAAAGATTTAGCAACAAAGCGTGTGTGTGTGTGTGTGTGTGTGTGTGTGCGTGTGTGTGCGTGTGTGTGTGTTTTACTGTGGATTGAACCCTGGGGCAGACTATCTCTGAGCTACACCCCCAGCCCTGGAGAAGGCGGGTCCCTGGGGTGTGGCTTTGGGACTATGCTTGTCTGAATTTCCTTGCTTGCTTGCTCTATCTGCTTCTGGTCTCCATGATATGAGAGCGAGCCTTGCTCTCTCTCCCTCTCTCTGCTTTCCACCGCGGTCCTCTGAATAACGAAGACCCAGACTTAGCCCCCAAACTCCAAGAACTGTAAGCAAATAATCTTCCTTCCTGTAAGTTGTGTGATTAGTCTTTTTTGGATTATAGCAGTGAGAATACTGACCGAGATTATTTCTTTTTTCTTTTTTTTTTTTTTTGCGATACTGGGGGTTGAACTCAGGGGCATTGTACCTCCGAGCTATACCCCCAGCCCTATTTTTTATTCTTTATTTTGAAACTGGGTCTCACTAAGTTGCAGAGTGCCTCACTAGGTAGCTGAGGCTGGCCGCGAACCCGGATCCTCCAGTCTCAGCCTCCCGAATGCTGGGATTTCAAGCGTGCGCCACCACCCCCAGCTTCTGAGATTATTTCTGATATCTTTTTTTATTCTAATAGCAAGCTCTTGCTTGTGAAAGTATTTGAGGAGGCTTATATTCTGTCAAAGTAACCTCTAAACATAAGTTAAAGAATAATGGAGCTAGCAAATCATTTCAAGCATTTCTTAAAAACAAAAATAGATACACATTTCTTCATAGTTAGGAAGATATCAGTACATTATTTAAAACTCAATAATAAGGGACAATTTTACTACTCATTTGTTTCATTTGATATTCAGGTATATATTCGGATCAACTGTTACACCATTAAAAAGGGCTTCTTTTATTTTGTGGTGCTGGGGATTGAACCCGGGGGAATTCTACTTCCTAGCTATACTTCCAGCACTATTTTATTTTTATTTTAAACAGAGTCTGGTCTTGCTAGGTTGACAGGAGTCTCACTACTTGCTGAGACTGTCCTTGAACCTGCAATCCTCCTGTCTCAGCCTCCCAAGTACTAGAATTACAGACATGCACCACCACGCCTAGTTAAAAGGACTTCTCTGATGTCACTATATAAAATATCTTCTTCCATTTCTTTCTCTATTTCATTATAGCATTTATAAATTAAAATATTATTTATTTTTGTGTTTTTTCATCTCCCCACTAAAGTATAAGCTCCAAGTGCAAAGACTTTTGTCCATATTGTTGATGTAATATTCCTGAGGGCTAGAAATGTGCTTGGCACATAAGAGAAACTCAGTCATTTTTAAGTGAATAAATAAGGAATACTGTATATGTGCATAATTATATTAAGATGAAACAGTGCTTGTTTTTCAAAAATTTTCTGATACAAATGAAAATTATTTTAAAATGATACTTTGTTTTCTAAAATTAAAACTCAAATATAGTGGTGATAATTATTAGTGGTTTGTAAGGATTAGTTCACTTAATTCTCCCTCAAAGAACATTTTGCTATTATGTACTTCACTGATGAGGAAACTAAGGCTTAGAAATGTTAAATAAACTAAAACCTAAAAATCAGCTTGTAAGCCATTCAGCTATATTACTTAAGTCAACCTCTTTTACACTGATTTCTATTATATTTAAAAAGTTAGAACCTTAGAAACAGTCTCCAATATTGCACAACCAGTATTCTAATCTTCATTAAAGGTAATCATCATGGAGTATATGGAAAGAGTAAATAAAACACAATTTGAACACTAGTATAAGTACAGAGGTCAGGTTCTGAATCACTATTTTATGCTGCTTCTTAAATTGACTTGCCTGACTAAAAATAAGATTTAGTATTCAGATTATACTACATTTGTAATTTAAGACCCAAGTGTTCAAAAATGAAAAATTTCTATATAACTTTTTCCCCTCCTTTTTCAGTACTGGGGACTGAATCCAGAGGTACTCTACCACTGAGCTACATTACCAGGCCTTTTATTTTTTATTCTGAGACAGGTTCTTGCTAAGCTGCCCAGTCTGTCTTTGAACTTGCAATCCTCCTGCATTGGTCCCCTGAGTTGCTGGGATTATAGGCATGCACCACCATGCTCAGCCAGAACACATAAAACAAGATTAAAATTTACAACATATTTGGCTTAGAATAATGCAGAGTGGTATCTTAGTTGGCAACTGGATCTTAGCCATCATCCACTGTGAAAATATTAGTTTGGAAAATCAATGAACGTACTAGAATTATGTGTAGAACTAACACATGACATTATGATCTAAATTAATATATCTACCTAAAAATACAGCAGATGAAAAGATTCATATATGTGTTGTTAATGCTTATTGTCTTTTCTCTCAACTTTCCAGTTTGCTAAACTTCATTTTACTATTGGCTCCCTATGTGATAGAACAGCCTTTAAATTCCTGGGAATTGTCCTTGGTTCTGAACCAAGTCGTTTATTACTGATATCAGAAAGCTTTGCTCCAAATGCCCTGCTCATCTGCAGGGTAATTCAGACTGTAATTTCACAGGCTGCTGCCTCACCTGTAGGGGTACCATCTGGAAGGAGAATTATACCTGATATTTTCTCCTATGAAGCTCATGGGGTATTCTTCTTTCAAAACTGTCAATTACTTTGAAAATTAAATATTGTATTTATCCTTCAAAACTTAAGTACTACAAAAGAATATATGGAATTAAATCAAGGACTAGAATATTAACATTACTCATTGAAAAGAGAACTTTATCTTTAAAATGCCTTCTCATGGTATCTTCTTGGTAGATTCATTAGTGAGAAAATTTGTGATGCCTTCAGTATAAAGTACTTCTCTAACCTTTTTTGGTTCAAATAATTAAATTACTGAAACAGTCCTAGGCAAAATTTAGCTTCTAAAAAAAGCCCTATACAAAATTTAGCTTCTAAAAAAAAAAGCCAAGAAAGAGTTGCAAATAAAATAAAAAGTTAATCGGAAGAAAGAATATTGACAGTCAATAAACTAAAATTATGAAATAAAATTGCCAAAATACACAAGCCTACAAAATCTAGTATCAATCTAGCAGAATTCCTGATGTATAACAATAAATTTGAGGGATGCAAGCCGGATTTAACATACACAAGTCAATAAATGTAATTCATCACATAACAGAACCAAAGACAAAAATCACATGATCATCTCAACATATGCAGAAAAGCATTTGACAAAATCCGATACCTGTTCATCTTAAAAATAATGAAGAAATTACAGATAGAATTTACCTCAATTTCAAAGAGGCAATATATGATAAACCCAAAGCCAACATCATACTGAATGGAGAAAAACTGAAGTTTTCCCTTTAAAATTAGTATCAAGTCAAGAGAACCCATTATCACTACTCCTCTTCAATATCGTTCTCAAAATTCTAGCCAGAGCAATGAGACAAGAGAAGGAAATTAAAGAGACACAAATAGGGAAAGAACTAAAATTATGTTTGTTTTCCACTAGAAGATTAAAAAAAAAACAAAACAAACTCAAACAGAAGCCTTCAAGAGAGCAGATACATTCAGCAAAGTAGCCGAATACAAAATCAACTTACAAAATCAGTAGTTTTTCTATATATCAACCATGAATCCACTTAAAAGAAACCTGGCAAACAATTCCATTCACAATAGATTAAAAGATAAAATACTTAGGAATAAATCTAACCAAGTAGATAAAGGAGATCTACAATGAAAATTATACAACACTAAACAGAGAAATTGAAAAACACATTAGAAGATAGAAAAACCTCCAATGTTCTTGGATAGGCAGAAAAAATATTGTCAAAATGTCCATGCCACCAAAAGTGACCTACAGATTCAGTGCAATCCCTATCAAAATACCAAATTTTTTTTTTTTTTTTTTTTTGCGGTACAGGGATTGAACTCAGGGGCATTCTACCTCCAAGCTATACCCTCAGCCCTATTTTTTATTCTTTATTTTGAAACAGGGTCTCACTAAGTTGTGGAGGGCCTCACTAGGTAGCTGAGGCTGGCTGCGAACCCGGATCCTCCGGTCTCAGCCTCCCAAATGCTGGGATTACAAGCGTGGCGCCACCAAGCCCAGCTCAGTGTTGTTTTTTACAGAGCTAGAAAAATCAGTCCTAAAATTCAGATGGAAGAACAAAAGACTCAGAATAGCAACAGCAATTCTGAGCAATAAGAACCTAGCTGGAGGTATCACAATACCTGACTTCAAATTATATTACAGAGATATAGTAACAAAAACAGCATGATATTGGCACAAAAACAGATACATAGACCAATGCTATACAAGAGAAGATTCAGAGACAAATCTTCACACTTATAGAATCAGTTGATTTTTGACAAAAGAGCCAGAAACATACACTGGAGAAAAGACAGCCTTTTCAATAAATGGTGCTGTGAAAATTGGATATTCATATGTAGAAGAATGAAATTAGACCCCAATCATCTCTCACCCTGCACAAGAATCAACTCAAGATGAATCAAAGACCTAGAAATTAGACCAGAAACTTTGCAATTACTAGAAAAAAAAAATGGACCAACTCTCCAACATACAGGCATAGTCAAAAACTTTCTGAATAAGACCCTCAATGCTTAGGAAATAAAACTGAGAATCAATCAATGGGATGGTATCAAATGAAAAATCTTCTGTGCAGCAAAGGAAACAATCAAGAGCCTGATGAGAAAGCCTACAAAATGGGAGAAAATCTTTGCCAGTTACTCCTCTGATGGAGGACTAATATCTAGAATATATAAAGAACTTAAAAAACTTAACACTAAAAAAGGCAAATAACCCAATAAAAAATGGGCAATTGAACTGAATAGATATTACTCAAAAGAAGAAATACAAAAGGCCAATAAATATATTAAAAAATGTTCAACATAACTAGCAACCAGGGAAATGCAAATCAAAACTACACTGAGATTTTAGCTAACTCCAGTCAGAATGGTAATCATCAAGAATACAAATGGTTACAGGCATGCACCACCACTCATGGTATCTGGGAACAAGAGGTTCACTGGTTTGAGGACAGTCTCAGCAACCTATTAGGATCCTATAGTAAAACAAAAAATAAAATACGTCTAGGGGTAGAACGCCCCAGGGTTTAATCCCCAGCACACACCAACCAACCAACCAACCAACCAACCAGCCAACCAACCAACCAACCAACACACACTGATTAAAAATAAATGCTGGCAAGAATGTGGGGAAATAGGAACTCTTAAACACTATTGATGGGAGAGTTAATTAGTACAACCACTATTGGGATCCTGTGGAGGTTCCTCAAAAGATTAGGACTGGAACTACCATATGACCCAGCTCTATCATTCATCAATGTCTTTCCAAAACAACTAAAGTCAGATTACTATAATGATACACTCATGTCCATGTTTATAGCAGCATAACTCACAATAGCCAAAATTATGGAACCAACCTAGGTGTCTGTCAACAGATAAATGGATAAAGAAATGTGGTATGTACACATGGAATTTTATTCACCAATAAAGAACAAAATTATGAGTAAGAAGTGAGGGAAATAGAGGTTTGGGATAAATTAGCTTAAAAGGGGGTTGTCACCAGACTGCAAATACTCTTGACTGGCCTTGGCTCTCCAAGAACTCTAAATTGTCTGGGAATTAATGCAATGTGGTTAACAGTTAACACTGCTATTCAAATCTGTGTAAATCTTTAAAAAATAATTATTACAACCTAACTTCAA
>PVLC010009106.1:0-55335 GCA_004027655.1 Graphiurus murinus | reverse complement strand
TTTTTTTTGCGGTACTGGGGATTGAACTCAGGGGCATTCTACCTCCGAGCTACACCCCCAGCCCTATTTTTTATTCTTTATTTTGAAACCGAGTCTCAGTAAGTTGCAGAGTGCCTCACTAGGTAGCTGAGGCTGGCTGCGAACCCGGATCCTCCGGTCTCAGCCTCCCAAATGCTGGGATTACAAGCGTGCGCCACCACGCCCGGCTTGTTTTCGGTTTTTTAAACCCATTTTTGTCCTAACACCTATACAAACTTTAACATATAATGTAAAATATAATTATATAATAATAATATAAAAGCCAGGTGTGATGGCACATGCTTGTAATCCTAGTACTTGGGAGGCTGAGACAAGATGATCACAGGTTTGAGGACAGTCTCAGCAAGTAATGAGATTCTCATCAACCTAGTGAGATCCGGTTTCCAAATATAAAATCAGGCTGGGGGTGTAGCTCAAAGGAAGAATGCCTCTGGGTTCAATCTCCAGTTCCACAAAAAAATAAATAAATAAATAAAAATATAATAACATACAAACTAGTCATTATAACATGAAAATATTAATATCATAACATATGGGCTGAGCCGGGCGTGGTGGCGCATGCTTGTAATCCCAGCATTCGGGAGGCTGAGACCGGAGGATCCGGGTTCGCAGCCAGCCTCAGCTACCTAGTGAGGCACTCTGCAACTTAGTGAGACTCGGTTTCAAAATAAAGAATAAAAAATAGGGCTGGGGGTATAGCTCGGAGGTAGAATGCCCCTGAGTTCAATCCCCAGTACCTCAAAAAAAAAAATAATAATAATAATAATAATAACATATGGGCTTTAGATTATGATTGCCAACCTATTTTAATGTACCTGTATCCATTTCATGAGATAGTCACAAAATTAAAAATTGGGACTTAATGGGTTAAGGCTGAGCAACCAATGCATTATGTTCAGTGGGAGCATTATTTTACTATTACCTTTACTCAAAATTAAGTATGGTTAAAAGAGGTGTCTCTGGGTGACAATTTGACAAAGAATAGACTTTCATGACTGTATGATATTAAGTTAGCTAAGCCAGAATGTTATTTCCCAAAATTTCCTTCTTTGTATGATCCCAAGTTAAGATCAGCCACAATAAACATTTGCATAAGATTTAGAATGCTGAAATGAAGCAGTGGCCTTTACCATGTGGAAACAGTTGGAAGACGTCAGGCGCTATTGTAGCTCATGCACATTTTTACTCATCTGGCAGCCGTGTGTGTGCAGGGCAGCAGCCAGACCTGCACATCCTCCTGCTCTGGCATTATCCACTCCTTGAGCTTCTCTGACTCCGAAAGCACATGCAGTTCCTGGACATCAGGAAGCAGTCCCTTCTGCAGGTCATCCGTGCCATTAGGGCAGGGAGAGAGGAGCAGCTCCAGCTTGTCCTCGTGGTTTCCAGTTTGCCTTGTTTTCTTCCGCTTTATGTCCAATTTTTCTTCTGGACTGTCAGCCTAGAGCAGCTTCAGGCCGCCCACCAGACGAGGAAGCAGCAGCCTCACCTGCACTTGGTCACCAGCTCACTCAGGTGACCATGGTCAGTATCTTTTCTTTTCTTTTGTTTTCGTGTGTGTGTGTGTGTGTGTGTGTGTGTGTGTGTGTGTGTGTGTTTACTGGGGATTGAACCATTCTACCTCTGAGCTATACCCCAACCCTATTTTACCTTTTATTTTGAAACAGGGTCTAAGTTGCATAGGACTTTGATAAGTTACTGAGGCTGTTCTCAAACCTGTGATCCTCCTGTCTCAGCTTCCCAAGTTCTGGGATTACAGGCATGTGCCATCTTGCCCTTTTCTTATATATTGATGAGTTCAGTTAGCTAAAATATTCTTTAAGATATTTGCATTCTGTACTTGTGAATGAGACTAGATTACACACCTTTCCTATACATCTTTTTTTCACTATAAAATGAGTTGAGAGTGTTCCTCTTTTTTCTATTCTACTGGAAGACTGTATAAAATTGGAATATCTATTAGTCAATTTTTAATTAAAGAATTTTAAATGGTAAGATTCAATATTTTGAATATTGATCATAGAATTATTTTCCTCCAGGTATGGTGGTACATGCCTATAGTCCTCGCTACTCGGGAGGCTGAGGCCAGAGGATCACTTGAGCCCAGGAGTTTGAGGCCAACTTGGGCAACGTAGCAAAACCCTATGTCAAAAGAAAAAATTTTTTTCTACTTCTTTTTTAGCAGATTTGTTTATCAAAGAGTTTTAGATACACACAGAAGAGAATATAAAGTTTACACATACCCACACCTAGTTCCCCCTCTTATGAACATCTCTTATTAGTATGATACATTTCCTACAATTGATTAACAAATAGTAACATATTATTATTAACTAAAATCTATAACTGATTTGGGGTTTCTTACTTTTTGCCTGATGCACTTTTTCTGTTCAGGATACCACATTATTAGTTGTCATGTCTCCTTGACAGTTTTGAAGAGCGCAGGTCAGATGTTTTGTAGGATTTTCCCCTTGAGGGATTTGTCTGATTTTTTTTTCTCATAGTTTGTCTTGGATTATGGGTTTTTGGAAGAAAGACCACAGAGGTGAAGTGCATTTTCATCATATCACATCGAAGATACATAAGTGAACATGATGTTCCACTGCTGATATTAACCCAGATGTTTGTTTTTATTCTTCATTCTATTATCTAGAACAGTATGAAACACTTCTGGCTGAGATAGTGTCGGTCAGGGGTCTTACTCCATTTGGGCTGTTATAACAGAATATCATAAGCCAGGCGTGGTGGTGCACGCTTGTAATCCCAGCATTTGGGAGACTGAGACTGGAGGATCCGGGTTCACGGCCAGCCTCAGCTACCTAGTAAGGCACTCCGCAACTTAGTGAGACCTGGTTTCAAAATAAAGAATAAAAAATAGCCATGGGGATGTAGCTCAGAGGTAGAATGCCCCTGAGTTCAAGCCCCAGCACCGGAAAAAAAAGTTCTTATGCTACATTCTCTCTTTAATATAGCTCATCCCAATTCCACTTTGTTATTGATGTCACAAATTATATTTTTATATATCATGTGCCCATTAACATAAATTTATCACTTTTATGTTTTTTTTCCCTTTAACTCCTATAAAATAAAAAGTAGAATTACAAACCTAGATTATAATACTGTCTTGTTTTGCTTGTATTTGTCCATGTATTTTTCTTTACTGAAACACTTATACTTTCCTACTTTAAGTTACTATTTGGCATTCTTTCATTTCAATTTGAAAGACTCTTCTTAGCGTTTCTCGAAGGGAGTGCAACCTCTGAGCTACACCCGCAGCCCTTTTTACTTTTTATTTTGAAACAGGATCTCACTAAGCTGCTGAGGATCCTGCCAAGTTGATGAAGCTGGCCTCAAACCTTCTATCCACGTCAGCCTCCCAAGTACTGGGATTATAGATGTGTACCACCATGCCTGGCTAAGACAGTATTTTAAAGACAGTATTTTAAAGTCTATGTCTAGTAAATTTGATGCCTATGCGTCTTCAGGGATTTTTTTTTTAACAAGAAAGAAAGAAGTTTATTTCTCTCTGATATAGCAGTCAGGATACATGCTCAAGCGCAGGAAGGGTGGCTTCCTCATTGACTTGTGAGTCCCATCACTGAGTCCAGGCCAGCTGTGCTGGTCTCAGTCACCACAAAGAGAAAGCAGGGAGTGAGGCTGGGGGGGTCTGTCACAGAGTATACATTATGTCCTTTCAAAGGCAAGACTTGGAAGAGATGTATATCTTCAGGGATTTGTTTTGTTTTGTTTTGTTTTTGGTGATGTATTTTGTTTCCCTGAATGCATGCCTTACGATCTTTTGTCAAAAATTGAACACTTGAAAAAAAAAAAAGACTACCTTTTCCAATCATTGAGGACTGGCTCTGTATAGTGAAAGAGTTTCACTAATCAGCCCAGCGTAAAAGCTTAAGTTCTTCTCAAGTCTGTCCTGCAGATGCCTCTTCCTGGGCCTGTGTATGTGTCCACACCTGTGCTTTATTCTGATTCCCCAGAGTAGGGCTGCTTTTAAACGTCTTAATTTCCCTAAAAGTCTTACCTTTGCTTATTCTTGAGACCTTGGTCACTCTATTATAGTCTCCAACCTGTAATCCCTTGACCTAAGTGTCTGTTGGTTGTAACCTTTTGCAGTTTTCATGAGTCATTTCTCCTGCTTCACGTGGCTTCTCCTCACCCCAAATCCTGCGCTGTGCTGCTGTTGACCATCTCAGCTCTGAATTAGGCAACACGGAAACCAAGATGGCAGTCCCCAGAAAGTTTAGAACATTGCAAATAAGGTCCGCTTTACTATCTCCAGTCTGCAGAAGGGAACTGGGTCCAGAGCACTGTTTTTTCTAAATTCTACTGAACCATGCCATGGGGGAGGGGAGAAGTGGGGGCAAAGGTAAGCCAAGGACCATGAAATTTCCTGCTGTCTGAATGTGATTTTTTCTTGACGGGCATTCAATTGGTTGCTGTAGATCTTGACTGATTTCCAGAGCACTCATAAAGTTTGGGCCAGTCTCTAATTGTTTATTTAATGTTTCCATAGGAACAAGCATACGGAACTTCCTGGTTCACCAGCTTGCTGGTGTCCCTTCCCTTCTCTCTTTCTTATTCTCCTGGTGTTCCACATTCACCCTCAGCAACTCATCAAATTTACCCTAACTGTTGGGCATAGTGGCTTACCCTTGTAATCCCAATACATGGGAGGCTGGGACAGGAGGATCTGGGTTCCCGGCCAGCCTCAGCTACTTAGTGAGGCCCTCCACAACTTAGTGAGACCTTGTTTCAAAATAAAGAATAAAAAAATCAAGGTGTAGCTTGGAGGTAGAATGCCCCTGGGTTCAATCTCCAGTACTGGAAAAAAAAAATTTATCCTAAGTACCTCTATCCATTTATAGCTCCAGCAGCCTCTGCTCCAGGTAAGCTGATCTTGGCTCTTTTTCTCTGTATTCATGTCTCTCTAGATTTAGGAGTGACAATTTGTCTTGCAACCTCAATTCCCTAATAAGTTCAAGAAAAGCCATTGATTTTCAGTTTCTTCAGCTTTTTCCTTGTTGTAAGGATGGGGATGATGACTTCCAAACTCTTTATATGTCATAATTTCAGTCCTAATAAGTTATATTTTGCTAATTACTTATCCATTTTATCTAAGTTTTTATTGGCACACACCTAACTCCCAGTTCTTGATTTCACAAGAGCATTCCCCTGAACAGGAAGCAGGATAAAGACAATTTACCTTGTTGATCTTTTCTGAAATGCAAAAGTTGTTTTATTTTTGTTTTGCTTTTGTTGTTGTTGTTCACATTTAACTATAGATATGACACATTGGGGCCCAGGTGTAATGCAAGCACTTTTAATTAGATCTCACCTCTCAAGTAAGTATAAGGCTTTATCTACTCTGCAGAACAGGTAGTAAAATTTCTAAGTATTCAGGATTTGGAGAATGAAGGCCTGCTTTGGGGCTCCTGTTCCTCCTAGAGTTCCACATTTCATTTTATTGGAAGACTTCATGTATTTCTTAATTTTGTGCCAGCTCTTCATTGCATTTTAAAAAGACACTTCTGCAATGTGACATATATCTTAATATATGTGCAAGTAATCTATTCTTTCAGTTGGAAGAGTGTAGTAGATGCAATATATTCCTCCCATCCCTATATGTACCTACCTTTGTGGGTGACTGGGTGACTTTGCCACTCCCCATGTCAGTCTTTCATCACTGTGATCGAAATACCTGATATTAAAAAAAAAAAAAAAAAAAAAAAAAACTAAGCAGAAAAATATTTGTTTGGGCTCGTGGTTTCGGTCCATGGTTGGCTGACTCCATTGCTGAGTGGGGCTGAGTTGAGACAGAACATGATAGAAGTGCATGGCAGAGGAAAACTGCTCAGCCCATGGCAGCCAGAAAGTGAATAAAAACAGAAGGGGGTAGGCAGGGCCAAGATATAGTCCCCAAAGGCCTGCCCCCAGTGACCTACTTCTTCCAACCACGTTCCGCCTGCCTACTATTTCCACCACCTCCCAGTAGTCCATTCAAATAATTAATCTACCAAATGGATTAATCCATTGATGAGATTAGTGCCCTCATGACCCAATCCTTTCCTCAAAACCCCACCTCTGAACATTGCAGCAACGGGGACCAAACCTTAAAAACATGAGACCTTGCTATATAATACCAGTACCTGGAAGGCTGAGACAGGAGGATCACAGGTCTAAGGCCAGTGCATAGTAACTAAGTGAGGCCCTATTTTAAAATAAAAAGGGCTGGGCATGGTGGTGCATGCTTGTAATACCAGTACTTGGGAGAGGCTGAGACAGGTGGATCACAGGTTTGAGATCCTCAGCAATTTAATATGATCCTGTTTCAAAATAAAAAATAAAAAGGGCTGGGCATGGCTTGGAGGTAGAATGGCCCTGAGTTTGCCCCTGGGTTCAATCCCCAGTAACACACACACACACACACACACACACACACACACACACACACACACACACACACCACGACTTTGGAGGACATTCCAGATCCAAACTATAACACCCCCATTTTTCTGCATTTTGATTCTAAGCTTGGCCACATGGTTTCTTTTAGCAAATGGGATATTAGCAAAGGTGATAAAGGCCGATTTTAACAGTACTGGCATATTGGAGTTTGGCCTCTCTTGCGGTTGGAAACCCTGATACTTGGCTTAACTAATACAATCACTTACAGTATCCAGTTCTGCTTAACCTGGCTTAAATTTTCTCCATGACATATAAGCAAAATTGTCTGTTGGAAGTGAATATGGTGAGGTTTAGATAAGGAGTTTGGGGAAAATAGTGAAGCATTTGATATTCATTGCAGATGAAAATCATTCGCAATAAGTAAATAGTCAAAGGATGTTAAGATCTCAGGTAGTTTTGAAGAATCCTTTTTTTTTTTCCCTGACCCAGCTATAGAAGCAGAAAAATCAGGTCGTGGAATTGTTCCTGGGCTGGGTTTTTGTTGATTAGGTGCAATACAATGATGTTGAAAGTCTTGACAAAAGAAACTCTTTAGATGACCAGTCTACAGGTAGAACAGCCATCGTTTATTTAAAAGCTTTGTGTGTGCCAGATCTTTAGCATGTATTATTTCATTTAATTCTCATAAGTTCTTGAGGCATATGCATCTAAGACTGGCATCTAAAAAATGCAGGCTTCCCACACACACAAAGAATTTACCAGGTGTGAACTTTAGGAGCATTACATTAGGTAGTCTATCCTTGGGCAACTAATAGGCTACACATATGAATAATTCTGCCCTTTGCAGAATAATCGGAATATTTTTTTCTTTTTTTTTTTTTTTTCTCTCTTCCTCCCCCTACTGTTCTTCTTCCTTGAGGTTGGAACCAAGTGGTGTTCCACCACAGAGCTGGATCTCCAGCCCTTTTTTATCTTTTCATTTTAAAGCAGGGTCTCACTAAGTTGCCAAGGGTCTTGCTATATTGCCAAGGGTTGACCTCAAACCGATGATCCTCCTATCTCAGCCTCCCAAGTACTGGGATTACAGATGTGCACCACCATGCCTGGCCTTGTTTTCATTTAATTGCACTGAAAGCCATTTCTTTTGCTTTTATCAGAAGCCATATGACATCTATTATCATATAGGATTTAGGAAGTTTCTTGGACACTTTGTTTACTACTCTAGTGAGTTCTGTATTAAGCCCCACGTTGACAGAAAAAAAAATTAAGCTGTACTAAAAAAGTTTTGTTACCTGTAAAGCATTCATATATCTTTTCTGATAATAATAACTAAGTAATTGACCTATTCCCTTTTCACAGTAGCTCTGTGTGTGTGTGTGTGTGTGTGTGTGTGTGTGTGTGTGTGTGTTACTGAGGATTGAACAACTCAGGGGCATTCTACCTCTGAGCTACACCCCCAGTCCTATTTTTTATTCTTTATTTTGAAACAGGGTCTCACTAAGTTGCAAAGTGCCTCACTAGGCAGCTGAGGCTGGCGGCGAACCCGGATCCTCCAGTCTCAGCCTCCCAAATGCTGGGATTACAAGCGTGCGCCACCATGCCTGGCTCCACAGTAGTTCTTTCACATTGACACACTTGCGATGTTTTGCAGGCTGATCTTTACTCTTTATTTTACATATTTTGTCTTGATTTTATTGCTACTTAGCAGTATTATATTTGTACATCTTTGTTATCAAAGACATATGCTATCATTGAACTTGCTATATGACAGACACTGCTCTAGATAATAAAATGAAGAATAAAAATAAATATTGTTTCTGCCCTCATCACTTTCAAACAGAAGTGCTAAAAATGCTAGGAGTCAAGAAAAAAAATAGTAGCCTATTCTCTATTTTTCATTTTTTATCAACTGAAAGAAGGCATAGGGAGTATCTTGGAGCTCAGTTTCGCTTCCAACAAGTACTTTAGGAAAGAAACATTTTGGCCTTAATGAAACAAATGCGCTCAGTTTTCTCATCACTCAATAGTACTAAGTGTCTGCTGTGTTCCAGGACGACTGCCAGGTGCTGCAGATGCAGCAGTGAACAAGGCAAATGTGCCGCCACCTGCGTGGAACTCACATCCCCTCAGGAAAAAGACACGGAACAAGTCCAGACTGACTCGTGTTGTAAGGAAAGTGCCCTTCGCGCTGGAGCAGGAACAGCAAAGACATCTAAGTAAGTCTGGGAGAGCTCAGTGGAGGACTTGTCTCCAGGGAAGATATTTAAACTGGGACATAAGAGACAGCAAAGAGAGCAGGCAACGTCCAGTAGGAGGCAGAGAAAGCCAGTCCCGTGCAGAGAGTGGTTTCGGAAACACGATACCTCGCTCTTTAGAAGGCAACTGGGAATTCTATGCCCATGTCACCCTTCATTCTTTACCTCTGCTCCTACCTTGTTACACTTACTCACAACTCACAATCACGTCTGTATTATATTATTCATTAAGTTTGTTATTGTTATGGAAAGTTCTCAAGGTCAAAATTATATACCATAAAAATGCTTTTTTTCTAAAAATAAAGTTGCTTTTTTTTTTTTGAAGAAAACCCAAGGAAGTAAACCATGAGTTAAGCCTTTTTTTTTTTTTTTTTGGTGGTACTGGGAATTGAACTCAGAGGCATTCTACCTTTGAACTACATCCCCAGCCCAATTTTTTAAATTTCTTATTTGGAAACAGGGTCTCAGGTCTCACTAGATTGCTGAGAGTCTCACTACTTGCTGAGGCTGTCTTCGAGCCTGTGATCCTTCTGACTTAAACTTTTAAAGAAAATGTGGACAGGCCTGGTGATGCACACCTGTAATCCTTGTACTTGGGAGGCTAAGACAGGAGGATCACAGGCTCCAGGCCAGCCTCAGTAACTTAGTGAGACCCTCAGCAACCTAGCAAGATCCTGTTTCAAAAAAAATAGCATAGCGCTGGGGGTATAGTTCAAAGATAGAGTTCTCCTGGTTCCAATTTCCAGTACCAAAAAAAAAAAAGTACATGTATATCTTATGGATCAGTGAATATGAATGGGAATAGTTTCAATAATTTGCCTGAAAACAAGGCTAAGCTAAATATAAAAAAGAATAGTTAATTCTAACTATATTTGTTCAGCATGCATATGCTTTTTAGTTCTCTTACACTAACAAATAAATATGTGGAACTAATTCCCTATTTATCTGCCACAACCCAAAGTCCTCCCACCTACCATATTCCCGGCCGCTTCTTCCTATTTCCCAGCCGAGGGCCATGCCTGCCAATCTGGGGACCAAGCTGGATTCAATCTGCAGCCAAGAACAGAAGGGGAGTAATTGTGAGATTTTTCTGGACTCAGTAGCTCACATCTGACTAAATGTGTCTTCTACATTGATACCTAAGTGCTTCCCCAAGCACTCTTTCCAATTGTAATACAGCCAATTATTATTATTATTATTATTATTATTATTATTATTATTTTGCAGTACTGGGGATTGAACTCAGGGGCATTCTACCTCCAAGCTACACCCCCAGCCCTACTTTTTATTCTTTATTTTGAAGCAGGGTCTCACTAAGTTGCAGAGGGCTTCACTAGGTAGCTGAGGCTGACTGAGAACCCGATCCTCCGGTCTCAGCATCCCAAATGCTGGGATTACAAGCGTGCGCCACCACACCCGGCTAATACAGCCAATTATGAAATTATGGTTTGTGTAATAGGGAAAAGCACCAGAATTGTGGGCAGAAGACCTGAGTTTGAATTAAAACAGCTGGGTTCCAAACCTGGTGTTATCCTCTTCTTAGCTCAGAAAACTAGTAGAGCTACAAGTGCCCCCAGGAGGAAGGGAACGCACACCTTCACAGGAGTGTTCACGTGTTAGGACTGCCGCAACAAAGCACCACAGGCCCGGTGTCTTGAACACTAGAAATGTATTTCCTTGTAGTTCTGGAGGCTAGAGTCCATGGCAAGGCTTGGCGGGGCGGTTTCTTCTGAGGCCTCTCTCACTGGCTTGTCTTTTCCCTGTGTCCTCCTCACTCTGTTTTCCCTCCACGTGTGTCTTTGATGCGACCTCCTCCTCTTACAGAGAGACCAATCATACCAGATTAGAGCCTATCCTGATGTCTCACTGTAACTCAATTACCCTTTAAAGGTCCTGTCTCCAAATAAGTCACACTCTGAGGCATTGGGAGTTGTGATTTCAACATACAAATTTGGAAGTACATGCTTTAGCTCACAAGAATGGGGCTATTTTAAGGATCAGATTAAATGAGACTAAAATATTAAAGGCACCTGGCTCTTAGTAGATGTTCAATAAGTATTAAATCTAAATGAGTAGTTTTAAAAGTACTCATTGTTTCTAATGTTATCCATATCTCTGCTCCAGAAAAAAAAAAAAGAATAATTTGGTGGCAAAGGCAAATTTTAAGTAAGAAATCTATACTTCTCATAGGATTACACAGCTACAATCTTAAAGTAATTTACAATGCTTGAACTAACACCTTTGATGCTTTTGAAATTCAGCAATTATCAGGAAGTTCCTTCCTTTCATTATCAGCATGATAATATTATTCACTAGGCTTACAAAACTTTTCTCATTTGGGGAACTCTCAGTATTTTTTAAATTCCAGTAATTTGAGCTGACTGCTCAAAGTTTTATTCTAAACTAGAGTCAAACATTTAAGTTGATTGCATCACTTGGAAATTAAAACCATATAAATGTGTATGTATGTGTTTCCTAGGCAAACACTAAAACTGTAAAACCAACAAAAATGCTGTGGCAGTATTAATATGATTAGTGTAACTTAAATATAAAAATAGGTGATCTTTTAGAACTTGTTCAGGGAGAAAGTTTGAAATTGAAAATAAAAAAACACTGAAAAAATTATTTTCAATTCCAGGCTGGAAATTGAAAAGAAAAAAACACTCCAATATTCTCATTCTTTGAATTACTTTTTTAAATAACTATCAGCCAGTTTTATATGAAGTATCTACTTAATAAACAGCATCACATTTACAAATAAGAAATGCAAGTATCACTTGACCCTAGTAAGTTTAATCTAAGATTTGAATGGAGGACAAAGAATTAAGTCATGTATAGGACTTGTAATCTAAAACAAGTCTATTACTTGTTTCTCAGATTATGTTGTTTTAGGTTAAGGAAGCTAAACACAAAGATAGTTGCAGACCAACTCTATAAAGAAGAGACTGAGAACATCTAGAGTCTATACAAGTGGGAGAAAAAGAATATCATAGTATTTACAATTAGGGAGGCTGCTTAGAAAAAATTCTGGTGTCTTGGGGATGAGAGAAAGATAAGGAAAGAAAATGCTGAAATATTAAAAATGTGAGAGTGGGTAGGGACTTGGTGAATTTTTTTTTTAAAACACTCTGAAATAGACTAGCCCATTAAAAACACCTCCCAAGCTGGGTATGGTGGTACACGTCTGTCTTTCCAGTACTTGGGGTGCTGAGACAGGAGGGTCGTAAATTTGATGCCAGCCTTAGCAACTTAGACTCTCAGCAACCTAGCAAAGCCCTGTTTCAGAATAAAAAACAAAAAGGGCTGGGGGTATAGCTCTGAGGTAGAATGCCCCTTGGCTCAATCCCCAGTACCTCAAAACAAAACTCCTCCCATATAAAACATTTAAGCTGCATTTTTCTTTATCGGTGCATTGTAATTAATTATACATAACAGTGGAATTCCTTGCGAAGTATTTGTATATGTGCATAATTTGATCACTTTCATTCCCCTGTACCTTCCCTTTCCCTCCTCTCTACCCTCCCCTAGTCTCCTTCCTCTATACTCTACTGATTTCCCTTCTGTTTTCATGAGATCCTTTTTTCCCCTTTTTTCTGTCTAGCTTCCATGCACAACAGAAAGCACACGACCCTTGACTTTCTGATTTTCACTTAACGTGATGCTCTCCAGTTCCAACCGTTTTCCTCTAAATGATATGATTTTGTTCTTCATGGTGAATGAACTTCCATTATGTTGTGTATATCACATTCCCTTCATCCATTCATCTATTGATGGACACCTAGGCTGCTTCCATAACTTGGCTAGTGAATTGCACTGCTGTAAATATGGATATGCATGTGTATAACTAGAGTATGCTGGCTTCTTTTGGGTAAATACTAAAGCGTGAGGCAGGTATGGTGGCACACACTTAGAATCTCAGTACTTGGGGAGGCTGAGACAGGAGGATCACAGGTTTGTGACCAGGCTCAGCTAACTACTGAGGTCCTCTGCAACTTAGTGAGACCCTGTTTCAAAACAAAGAATAAAAAACAGGGCTGGGGGTGTAGCTCAGAGGTAGAATGCCCCACACACTTAAAAAAAAAAAAAAAAAAAAAAAACCTAGTGTGGTAAAGCTGAGTTATATAGTGTTTCTATTCTTAGTTTTTCTTTTTTTGGGGTGGTGGTGGTGGTGGTATTTTTTTAATGTTCTTTTATTGGTGCAATATAGTCTCACATCATAATGTAAATCATATTGACAATGACATATAAGCACACAGCACTTGGTTCTCCCCCTTTCCATTTCCTCCCTTCCCAATACAGAGTACTGAGATTGACACTGGTATTTTCACATATGTACACATAGTCGATGGTAGTATTTCCATTAATGAACCTCAGTCTTCCCCCTCGTTTTCCCTTAGACCACTTCCTTGGCTCCACTGAGGTTTCTCCTCCATTATCTGGAGTCCCTCTGGTATCCCCATTACTCCCTAGCTTGAGCATATTAGAAAAAATATATTCCCCTTCACTTTCTGTGACTGGCTAATCTCACTTAACATAATGTTCTCTAGGTCCTTCCATTTTCTTGCAAATGACGTTATTTTGTTATTTATTGCTGAGTAGAATTCCATTGTGTGTATTTCCCATAGTTTGTAATCCATTCATCTGTTTCCATACTGGTTGTAATAATTTACAGTCCCACCAACAGAGCTTAAGTGTGTCTTTTCCCCTACATTCTTGCTACTATTTTTTATTTGTATTCTTGATGATTGCCATACTAACTGGAGTGAGATGAAATCTCAGTGTAGTTTTGATTTGCATTTCCCTGATTATAAAGATGTTGAACATCTTTTCATGTATTTGTTGGTCATTTGTACTCTCTCTTTTGGGAAGTGTCTGTTTAGTTCATTTGACTATTTATTTACTTATTTAGGTACCAGGGATTGAACTCAGGGGCATTCTACTTCTGAGCTATACCTCTGGCCATTTTTTTAAATTTATTTTAAAATAGGGTCTCACATGCTTATTGGGAGTCTTACTAAGTTGTTAAAGCTGGCCTCAAACCTGCAATCCTCCTGTTTCAGCCTCCCAGGTACCAGGATTACAGGTATGTGCTGCCACACCTGGCTTTTTTTGACTATTTATTGACTGGATTGTTTTCTTGGTGTTATGTTTTTTATGTATTCTGTATATTAATTCTCTGTTGTAAGAGTAGCTGGTGAAGATTTTCTCCCATTCTGTAGGCTTTCTCGTCATACTCTAATTGTTTCCTTTCTTCTAGCAGTTGGGCAAAGTTTCTGGTCTAATTCCTAGGTCTCTGATCAATTTTGAGTTGACTTTTGTGCAAGGGTGAGTGGTAGTGATATAGATTCATTCTTCTACATATGAATATTATTCATATTATTTGTTAAAAACAAATATTATTTGTTAAATACAATATTATTTGTTAAAAACATTCTTTTCTCTGATTTACATTTTTGTAGCCTTTGTCAAGGATCAGATGACCAGATCTATGTGAGATTGTCTTTGTGTTTTCTATTTTATTCCATTGGTCTACATGTCTGTTTTTATGCCAGTACCATGCAGTTTTGTTACTATCGTTCTGCAGTATAACTTGAGGCTAGATGTTGTGATGCCTCCAGCATTGCTCTTTTTGCTCAGAATTGCTTTGACTAGGCCAGCAGCCAGTGGTATGAGAGAGCTTGGAGGGATTCCCCAAACCAGTATCATCGTAGCCCTGTCAATGAGAAGTTGGGTAACTTGCCAAAGGATCACAGAGAGAATAGGTGGTCCAGGCAGAAAGAATCAAGCCCCGCCTACACTGGGAGCCCTGCCCAGAGTGGGAACCCAGATATTAAGAAACAGAAATAAAAATCTGCATGACCTTGGATTAGACAGCAGTTCCTAGAGATGGGATGGCAGCAAAAAAAGCATAAGCAACCAAAGAAAAATATAGGCCTGCAATATACTCCATCCTTTATAGTGATGCTACAGGACAAAGAAGAATGGATAAAAACATTCAATAAAGCATATGAAGCCTTCCAATAGGCATGCATGGATAGAGGTTTTGCAATAAAAGAACTACAGCAAAAGACTGGGAACTATGAGCAGAGAGTATGTGCACAACAGGAACAGCTGTCACTTCAGCAAACTATTATCGACAAGCTAAAAACAGTTACTTCTTGTGAATTCCAGTTGAGATAAGTTATGCCTATGCTCCCCTGGTTGAAGATGGTGAAACAAGGAAGACTAATTTGACTCTTGATCAACCACATGATAAAGTAAAATATGGAATACCAAAGGAAAAACAATCAAAGGTAAGAAAACAAGTTTTTCTCTTAGAAAAGAAACTTCACCAAAGAGTCTTGGCGTTCCTTTATTCCATGAAAGGGGTAATATAGAGAAGACTTTGTGGAATATGAAAGAAGAATTTCATAGAATACATATGCTAGCAAAAGCACAAAAAGATCATTTAAGCAAACTTAATATACCAAACACTGCAACTGAAACACAGTGCTCTGTGCCTCTACGGTGTACAGATAAACAAGAAGCACTGTTGAAGCCTCAGGCTAAAGATGATATAAATAGAGGTTCACCATGTATCACATCTGTCACACCAAGAGGACTGGGCCAATGAGGAAGACACTGCTTCTGAATCACTTTCTAAATTCAATGTCAAGATCTCACCTACGGACAGTGTCTTACATAGTACTTCAACTTCAGAGAGACCCAACATCCTTGGTCCTGCTATATCTGAGGCATGTTCCTGGAAAATTTTAATATGGAGCTCAGAGACAACCCACCATGTTTTGTTAAAACAGAAGCAATTTTATTTGAAAGTCAGAGAATCGACCCCATAGCTTCAGCTACACAGAACCTTAAACAGCTGATGAAACAAAACCCTCAAATTTCATAAACCCTTAAATCAGGAAAACTCTGGATAGAGCTTTGTGCTTGCCACCTGGAGACCATAATGCATAATATGTAAATACATTCAGGACCTATCTGATGCACCTTTTTCCTCACTTGATTCCCCGGGGAGAGCTCTCCAAAGACCACAGCAGCCCCTTTGGAAGCCCTTTCCTAATCAAGACAGTCACTTAGTGGTACTAAGTGGCTCAGACTCAGAACTGCATATGCCTCAAATATGTGAATTCTGTCAAGCAGTTTTTCCATCACCCATTATGTCCAGGGAGGATTTCCTCTGGCATCTTATTTCACACTTTATTGGGGGGACTTAAGACACACTTGAAAACAGATGTATCAAGTTCTATGTGATGATTTTGGGTTACTAATACTATAAACACATGATAGTAAACTAAATTCAATATCATTTATAGAGAAATCTGATGTCACAGCTATTTGATTTTTTTTTCTAAAGCTATATTGTAACCTTTTAAAAGATGATTGTTGTATAGTTCATTGTATTCATGTTTATATTGTATTTTTTTTTCTGCGGTACTGGGGATTGAACTCAGTGGCATTCTACCTCTGAGCTATACCCCCAGCCCTATTTTTTATTCTTTATTTTGAAACAGGGTCTCACTAAGTTGCAGAGTGCCTCACTAGGTAGCTGAGGCTGGCCACGAACCTGGATCCTCCGGTCTCAGCCTCCCAAATGCTGGGATTACAAGTGTGTGCCACCACATCCAGTTTATACTGTATTTTTAACCATAATTCAAAGTGATGTGACTTTCAGAGTTGTATAATGATAATTTATGTTTGTGACAAATATCTAAGATTATTGTTTTGGATTTCTAGTGAGATCTTTTGAATTTGGTGATGTCATAGGATTTTTCTTTATTTGTTTTCATTTAATATTTTAGATTATTTATGCTCTAGGTAATGTTCTTTTTAAATAAATGTAATACAGAATAGCAAAAAACATCAACATCTAAATAAATATAATATTAAGAAAAAGAATTGCTTTGGCTATTCTGGGCTTAAGATTGATTCTAAAGAGTAACCTTCTTTATGTATGCATTACTTAGGTTTGTAAGAACAAGGAGAAAGAAAACTTTTAAAGAACTCCTCTTCTTCCCTTCCCTTTTCCCTTTGTCTTTACCATTTGTACCCACCTTCTCCTAAAAAATCAGGTATCCCATTGCCCAAGGGAGGTATTCAGAAACCAACCTGAAGATCTCCTTCTAACTTTTGGCTTCCAAGATCCTACTCCTGTGGGAAAAGAATGAAGCATTTCAATTATGGAGAGGTAGGGAGCTAAGAATAACAGGATGTCTCATTTCAGTGCCTTCCTTGGACAGAAAATTATTCCCGGGGTAGGTAGATAGAAAAGGAAAAACTGCAGGAAAGCAAATACATGAGAATTGGGATCCTCTGCACACACACAGTTAACTATTAGTACTGTGAACTGAGGTCACCTGTATCAACATGAGTTATATTTACTTCAGGCAATTATTTCCCAGGAAGATATGCTATAAACCAGTAAATAATTTCATTGTATCCATAAGGAATGTCTTTATGATAGATTTGAATAAGAAGTTCATTCATCTGTGCAAACAGCTCCTTCTTAGTAGACAAATGTACGAATGGAAAACTATGTCCTGTCTCCATCACACCCTCATGAGTGTGGGACTCCGATTAGGTTCTGTACCTTCATTGCCTTTGAGCTACTTTATAACTCTCTTTATAAGTTATAGGAAACTAGTAGCAATTGAAAATAATTCTTGTACATGGAAATAAATTGTCCAGTGACGGTTCAATTGACTTCCCTCCTCCGCTATGGAAAAAGCAGAGGGTCCTGCTAGGTCCTGGGTTCAATCCCCAGTGCCACAAAAAAGAGAGAATCAAAATATATTTAAAATATTTCTGATCTATAAGCTGGGCATTGTGACACACATCTATAATCCTAGTACTTGGGAAGTTGAGACAGGAGGATTGCAGGTTTGAGGTCAACCTGAGCAACTACTTAGTGAGACATAGTTTAAAAAAAAAAAAAGGAGGGGGGACTGGAGTTAGAGCTTAAAAGTAGAATGCTCCTGGATTCTATCCCCAGTACCAAAACAAAACAAAAAAATTCTGACCTATAAACATGTTTGTTTTTTGGATTCTACTTTGAACTATTCAACATCTGGGTCCCTTATATGAACAACTTAAATAAATTTTTTACATGTGCCAGGTGTGGCAGCACATTCCTATAATCTCAGGACTAGGGAGGCTGAGATAGGAGGATTGCAGGTTCAAAGTCAGCCTGGGCAACTCAGTGAGGCACTCCACAATTTAGTGAGACTCTATTTCCAAATAAAAAATAAAATAAGTAACTTGAGAAGGAGGGAGGGGAAGGGAGTGGGGCAGGAATCGGGGAAGGGTTAAATGAGAAATGTGTGCATGTATGCCTTTACCAGCTTGTACCTAACAAAGATGTATGATTACAATGCACCAATAAAAATAAAATAAAATAGGGCTGGTGGTGTAGCTTGGAGGTAGAATGCCCCTGGGTTCAATCCTAGTATCAAAAAAATAAAAAATAATATATATATATGTGTGTGTGTGTGTGTGTGTGTGTGTGTGTGTGTGTATTTATATATATTTGTATGTGTTCATTTTATAAATGCTGAGGAATCATGATTTTACCCTTTGAACAATTATAAACAGATCTGTGCATGGTGGCACATGCTTATAATCCCAGTACTTACTTGGGAGGCTGACAAAGGAGCCTGAATTGTTCAAAACAAAATAAATAAATAAATTAATTAATTAGAAAATAGGGCTGGAGGTGTAGCTCAGGGGTAGAGTGCCCCTGGGTTCAATCCCCAGTATTTCTCTCTCTTTCTCTCTCTTTCTTTCTCTCTCTCCTCTCTCTCTCTCTCTCTCTCTCTCTCTCTCTCTCTCTCTCACACACACACACACACACACACACACAACTTATAAACAGGATAAGATATTACTTACTTAGGCAAACAGGTAACTGTTTACTTATTAAAATTCACTTCAAGATTCTGACTTCATTGTTTCCACCAATCCTAAATTATTCTGTCTTGAACACTTTCTAATCCTCATCAGATCCACACACTGAAAATATCTTAAGATTTTAAACAATTGGAGCCAGGGCCCTAATTATCCCTCTCTGATCATTCCCTTCTGAGACACTACAAAAGGCCTCTCAACATGGGGTTCTCCTTTTCTGCAGAAAGTTTAATCAGTTCAGGTTTACTTGATCAATAAATATTTGGGTGGCCTTTTTATGGAAGCTGGCAATATACAATATATAAAGTAATGGCTTTCTAACTTTTGTGCTGGTGATCCAGTTGAGAAGTAAATTGTGTGTGTATGTATATGTGTGCGTGTGTATGTGTGTGTGTGTGTGTGTGTGTGTGTGTGTGTGTGTGTGTGTGTGTGTGTATTTTACTAGGATTTGACCCAGGAGCATTCTAGCTCCAAGCTACACCTCTACCCCTTTTGATTTTTTTGTTTCAAAACAGAGTCTCGTAGCTGGAGATGGTGGTATACGCTCGTAATCCCAGTAGTTGGGAGGTTGAGACAGGAGGATCGCAGGTTTGAGGACAGCCTCAGTGAGACCCTATGTAGACCTCAATGCCTGAGTATGTCTATGTGTCAATAACTAAAGTGAAATTCCAGGAATCCAGGAAAAAATTATCTTCTCTGTGAGCATTGCACTTGGATGTTTTCCATTCTATGCCATTTTTTTAAATGCTGATGATGAACATTAAGTTGATAAGGCAGGATCCATGTTTTAAAAGGCACATGTATCAAAGATGGCTACCCTATTCCCTGCAACCCAGACCAAACTAAAGGGAAATAGCAGCAAAGTCCTCAAATAGGTTCATGGACCCCCAGGAGCAGAGCAGACTTATGGCTTTGTCCCAGGGAGAGAGCAAGACGCGAAGAAGAAATGGTTGTACCATTTGTCTACAATTTGACTCCTCATAAAATTACCTGCCCTTCTTCATAGTGCAGCGGAATGACTCTCTTGCAACGGAGGATTGCACAGGGATGAGTATTCAAATGGGAATGTCTCCAGGAACAATCAAGACCAGAGGGCTGATGAGTATTTCACAGTTGCCACAGGTAAAAGAAACAGAATGGGTCAGATGGCCCCCTCTGCGGAAGTCTCCCGGAAGTTAGCCACAAACTGAGAAGGAGGTATATGTATGTGACGTGCAGAGTCACTGAAAGCCCTGAATTAGGTAAGATAGATTTCTGCCTCCCTAGCAGAATAAAAGCATATAGTGAAATTAAGCTGAGTGCTGGAAACGCATTAAAAAAAAAAAGTTGCATTTTGCACAAATGAGTTTATGTCCTGAGATCCATATTCATGAGTTCAAATCATTTTGAAAATCAGATTCATGTCACAGAAATTGTATTCTTCGGAGAAAGTTTCTGGAATTCTGATGTACTATCAATTAAGGTCATAGGTGCTACTTTTGAGTAAATGTTAGTGATTTATAATCACTTGCTCTCGCTTTGGGGCCAGAAATTATGAACCATTAGCTGTCATAGCTTTCAACTAAATGGAGGTTTACAAGGAAGAAAGTTTATTGAAGTAAAACATAATCAGAGACACATATTCCTTTTTTTTTTTTTTTTTTTTTTTTTTTTGAGACAGGGTCTTGGGTCCTGCTATGTTGCTCAAGTTGGCCTTGAAATTCTCAAGCAATCCTCCTGCTTCAGTTTCCCAAGTAGCTGGTATTACAAGTGTGGGCCACCATGCCCAGCTAGGGCATATATCCTTAAGGATTCTCGTGTGCTTTAGTACATTAAATACTCACTATCACTAACTGTATTATTCAGCTAAGGCTACAATAGCAAAACACCATAGACTGGATGACTGAAACAGCGGGAATTGATTTTCTCACCATTCTGGAAGCTGGAAGTCCAAGATCCAGGTGCCAACAGATTTGGTTTTGAGCGAGGTCTATCTCTTCCTGGCTTACAGAAGGCTGCCCTCTCGCAGTGTCTTCGCGTGGCCTTCCTCTGAGTCTGCGCAGGAAAAAAGAGCTAGAGAGCAAGCTGTCTGGTGTCTCTTCATATGTTGGATCAGGATCATGACCTAATTCAACCTTATTTGCCTCCTTTATAGGCTCTTTCTCTAAATCCAGTGACATGGGGGTTAGGGCTTTAACAAATGAATTTTAGAGAGGACACAATTCCATTTATAGCACTAATGTTTTGGGATAAAGACCTACAAGAGGTGCCATTTTATCGGATCAAAGTAATTTATTGCATTTGCCCTAATTCTTTTTGCTTACTTTCATGAGGCAAATGACTTCATTCAAGACAATATTCAGAGAATAAATAGCATTCTGAGGATAAGGTTTAACTATAAATGAATCTATGTTATATTTAGTTGAGAGAGAAAAAAAAAACATTTTTATATTCAGCCCTGGAAATTATTTTAAATCTTAAGTGACTGTTACATTTCTTCTCAAATGACTGCTATTGCAATAAACTATTATTCTAGAAAACAATTTGTGAAAAGCATTATTGATTGTTGGCAATGTGCTCATTTCTTTGTTAACAGAAATAAAATTCTTTTGGACTGCTCATAAAGCTGTGTGATTAGAAATTTTGATACAAAATTAGAAATAAAAAATTTAATCTTTTAATAGTGGATGGTGGTGATAACAATATGGTGGCAAAGATGATGAAAAATAACAAAGAGCTTGGTATAAATTTATTTATTTGTGTATTATTAATCCCTTTTCACTCAGTTGGGCAAATAATATGCTATACTGTTCACCTTGACCTGACCAACATTTACCTTAAGATATGTTTATTTTTAAAAAATTTTTTGTGGCACTAGGGGATTGAACCCAAGGGAGTTCTACCTCTGAGCTACACCCCCAGCCCTATTGCCACAGCTCCATAATAGCTGGATCTTGAACAAGGCTCAGTCTGCTGGAATCCTGCAAGGCAGAGGATTCCAAAAGAAAGAATGTGTGGCATATCCCACTTTGCATTATGTTATATTCTGGAAATTTTGGGTGCTTTGGGTTTTGCTTTTACATTAATTATAAAGGAAAATTTCTTAGAAACATGTAGCCTGACAGATAGTGATCTCTTAGCTGAAAAAGCAGTGCCTCGAGACAACCCATAAGAAATTCATTAACCACATACAAACATTAGTCAGGACACTTTGCAAGCTTAGTTACTAAACAGCCTTATGTTCCTTCTCAGCACACAGGTATAGAAACAAAATAAATAAACCAAAGAGATTTAGGTCTACTATTGTATCTATAGGTAAAGAAGGCTTTAAGAAAGATAGTCTTTGTCCACTTCCTCCTTGTCTCCCTAGAATTTCACCGGATACATTAACTCTCTAGCTGCCTGAGAAAAGGATAAGAACACTGCTTAAAGGAGCTAAAGAAATAGTAAAGATTTAAACTAATGAATAGATGCTATTCGTTAACCTTTAACACTGGTTTGTACTAAAAGAATATATATATTGTATTTTGTAACCTTTACTGTTTTCTTAACCCCATTAAATGTCATGGGAAATGGCTTTTCTAGTTAAAGATGTACCTATTCAACCTTTAGAAAAATAAGACTATAAAAATTCCTGTTCTAGATGCCTCACTGCAAAAAAGATAGCATAAAGGACAGCTACTAGCAAGCAATAAACAGATACGCTTCTACACTGCATGTGGTGTGAGCATATTCTCGCGACCTCATCTCATTCCACACCTGTCGAAGGATCCCCGACCCCACTGCCTGGAGGGCTGGCCCCCCACACCCTATTGTGGTTTTCATTTTAAGACAAGGTCTCACTAAGTTAGCTCATACTGGCCATGAACCTGTGGTCCTCCTATCTCAGTCTTCCAAGTACTGGGATTACAGGCCTGTGCCACTATACCCAGCTGATGAAGCATTTTTAAATATCGGAGCTGTACTGAACAAAGGCAATTATGCTTCATAGAAAATGGATTGCTAGGCATTTTAAATTGGTAATTATTAGGAACAATTTATTTACCAAAAAGCAGTATTTTCTGGGTTTTTTTTTCTTTTTTTTCTTTTTTTTTGTGAGCAAAACCATCTTGAAGTTTAATGCATATACACTTAAAACCATTATTGAGCTGGGCATGGTGGCACATGCTTGCAATCCCAGTACTTGGGAGGCTGAGACAGGAAGATTGCAGGTTTGTGGCCAGCCTTAGCTGCTTAGTGAAGCCCTCTGAAACTTAGTGAGACCCTGTTTCAAAATAAAGAATAAAAAAATGGTCTTGGGGTATAACTCAGAGGTCGAATGCCCCTGGGTTCAATCCCCAGTACCGCAAAAAAAAAAAAAAAAAAAAAAAAAAAAAAAAAAAAATTACTGAAGCATAGTTTATATACTATAAAGTTCACCTACTTTAAGTATAAAGTTGTAGAATGTGTAGAGTTGTGCAACCACCACCAGAATCAAGTTCTAGAACACTTTAATTAGCCCCTCTAATTTCCTTATCCCCTCTGCAGTCCAGTCATCTCCTGTACTCCTCTGACCTGAACTGAGTTATTCTTTTGCCTTTTCCAGTCTTTTGTATTCATAATCTGTCTTTTGTGTCTGATTTCATTCTTCACCAACTTACCATGATGTATCTGAAGTTCCTCCGTGTTGTTTTTTTTTCTCCTAGTATTGGAAATTGAACCCAGGGGCATTCTACCTCTGAGCTACACCCCCAACCCTATTTTATTTGGAAACAGGGTCTTGCTAAGTTGCTAAGGCTGGCCTCGAACCTGCACTCCTCCTGTCTCAGCCTCCCAAGTACTGGTACTACAGGCATGTGCCACCACACCTGACTCTATGTTGTTCTTAATGTCAGTCTATTCTGTCTCATTTGCTAAGTTATATTCTGCTGAATACATATGCCACCTTTTGTTTATACAGTCACCATTTGATGGCTATTTTCTAGTGTTTGGTTACTTTGAGTAATGCTGCTATTAACACATGTGCAGTCTTTGTGTAAACATAATAGTTTCACTTCTTTTAGATGCGCATCTAGGAGAGGAACTGCTGGGTCATGTGCTAAATGTAGTTTGTTTATTTTTGATATTGAGGGTTGAGCCAGGGGCATTCTCCCTCTAAGTTATACCCCCTAGCCTAATTTTTTTCATTTTGAGACAGGGTCTTACTATGTTGCTGAGGTTAGCCTCAAACCTGGTATCCTCCTGTCTTAGCCTCCTAAGTTCTGGGATTATAAGTGTATACTGCCCGCACCAGCTTTGTAGTTTCCATTTTTAAGATACTGTCAAACTGCTTTCCAGTGACTGAACCACTTTGCATTCCCTCCAGCAAAATATGACACTTCCAATTGTACCACATCTTTACCAACAATTGGCATCTCAGACTTTTAATATATTCAGTTTGTAGCAGTATGTCATTATAGTTGAAGTTGGGCATCTTTCTGTTAAATGCCTGTGCAAATTTTTTGCCTGGTTGTTTTTGTTTGTTTGGTACTGGAAACTGAACTCAGGAGTATTCTTTTATTTTTTATCTTTTTGTTTTTGTTTGTTTGTTTGTTTGTTTTTGCAGTACTGGGGATTGAACTCAGGGGCATTTTACCTCCGAGCTATACCCCCAACCCTATTTTTTATTCTTTATTTTGAAACTGGGTCTCACTAAGTTGCAGAATGCCTCACTAGGTAGCTGAGGCTGGCCTTGATCCTCCAGTCTCAGCCTCCCGAATGCTATTTATTTTTTATCTTAACACAAGGTCTCGCTAAATTGCTGAGGCTTGCCTGGAACCTGTGATCCTCCTGTCTCAATCTCTCAAGTACAGGGATTGCAGATGTGTGCCACCACACCCATTTTTTTTTTTTTTTTTTTTGATGATTCTGGGGATTGAACCCAGGAGCATTCTATCTCCAAGCCATACCTCCAACCCTACTTTTTATTTTTATTTTAAATTTTGAAATAGGGTTTTGCTAAGTTGCTGAGGGTCTCACTAAATTGCTGAAACTGACCTCGAACTTGAGATCCTCCTGTCTCAGCCTCCCAAGTACAGGGATTGCAGGAGTGTGCCACCATGCCCAGCTTTTTTTTTTTTTTACATACAAATCTTTAACATTTAAAAGATGCACAGACTAATTCCAACAGCATTCCAAGGCTAGGCCACCAAATAAGTTACACACACACACACACACACACACACACACACACACACACACACACACTCAGGTACCAGAAGGTGACTGTACAGCTCTGTGGCTAAGTCAGGGCCAGGTGGTCACTTCCCGACAACCAGACTCCCTGTACCTCCCCTGCAAGGATACCTTTCCTGGCAAAGCCATGGGGACTGCTGCAGCAGAACCTTGCCTCTGGACTGGAAAACCAGCAACAGCAGCACGATTCTCATGGCTACTTTCACACCAGAGTATCACGTTACTGAGTGGAGCTTTCTGAACAGGAAGGCTGCGGCACAGCACTCCAGGTTGAAGCCAGGCCCTTGACCACAAGGGAAGTTTCGGCAGCACATTCCTGAAGACAGTACAGTAGCCCTGGCTCAGGGAATCTCTTCTTCATGAATACAAGAAAGAGCCAGCTGGCTCTTTTTTGTTTTGTTTTGTTTTTTGTTTGTTTGTTTGGCAATTTGATGATTTTGATGAATTTTCTGTGATCCAGGAGTGTCCAAGTACTTTACCTAGCATTGGCCTCTGGCTTGGATTATGCCTCAGCAGTCTTGAAATGAGGTCCCTGGCTCCCTCTGTCACAAAGTCAGGGAAAGTGAAATCAACCCATGATATTCTTTTGTAGGTCTCTGGGTGTGTTTGCTTCAAAATGAAGATTGCCAACCAAAGAATCATAACAAAGAACTACAGGCAGAGATCCACCTTCTTATCACACATCAGGCCTGCAGTCACCTCATAGTTCAGGGTGCTACAGAGAGTGGTTCTCCTGGAGGGTGGAGCATGTACTGACCATCCCAAATCTGCAACCTACGTTGCCAGTTGATCAGAGAAACAGGTTCCCTGGCTTCCTGTCTCTATAAATAACTCTCTTTGAATGACAGTAAGACAGGGAATTTGCCAATTCTGTAATATAAATAAAAGATCTCAGCTCGTCAAACTTAGAAATTTTCTGAAGTTCTCTATAGATTGTTCCAAGTGGTGCATATTCTAGAATTAGGCAAACCCTGATAGCATCATGAAAATAACTATACAGCTTAGAATATTAAGATGCCAAAGATGAGCCAGGCATGGTGGCACGCGCTTGTAATCCCAGCATTTGGGAGGCTGAAACCGGAGGATCCGGGTTCGAGGCCAGCCTCAGCTACCTAGTGAGGCACTCCACAACTTAGTGAGACCCTGTTTCAAAATAAAGAATAAAAAATAGGGCTGGGGGTATAGCTTGGAGGTAGAATGCCCCTGAGTTCAATCCCCAGTACTGCAAAAAAAAAAAAAAAAAAAGATGCCAAAGATGGGATTGTATTTCTACTTCTCTTCTGAGCTGATGCTATACTTTTGCTTTCTCCAACTGGGCTTTAAACAACACTCTAAGAGCCAGGATACACTTGCTTTGTTTTTCTCTTGCCAAATAAACATTACTGAACTTTCCTTTATCCAATGGATGACCAATGTCAAAATCTTTCAAAGCCTATCACCTTTTCTTTGCATCTTCAGTTTTCCGTGAGAGAGAGAGAGAGAGAGAGAGAGAGAGAGAGAGAGAGAGAGAAGGAGCAGTACTGAGACTTTCCTAAAGTTCTACCTCTGAGCTATGCCCCCAGCCCCTTTTTGTTTTGTTTTGAAACAAGGTCTCCCTAGGTTGCTGAGAGTCTTACTACATTGCTGAGGCTATCCTCGAACCTGGGATCCTCCTGTCTCACCCTCCCAAAGTACTGGGATTACAGGTATGCACCACCACTCTTTGCTCACTTTTTGGTTTTGGTGCCAGTTCCTTTCCAAGGTCATTTCCAGGTACTGATGGCTGGAGCTGCTCCTTCTCCTAGGTGGTATTCACTGGCTGGGAGAGAGGACGAGGTACACTGGCTGCCTGCAATTGCCTTTGCACCAGTTTCTGACTGGAGATGAGCTTGTGTGCTTGCAAAGAAACACACTGGGAGGAATTTGAAGGGCATAAGACCTGCTGAGCCTGGCCACTGCTTCTGCTTGCAGATGCTAGGTTCTACTTGCCGGCCTTGCCGGCCTTCCTTTCTCTCTCTCTCTCTCTCTCTCTCTCTCTCTCTCTCTCTCTCTCTCTCTCTCTCTCTCTCTCTCTCTCTCTCTCTGTCTCATATCTTGTTACTAAGTTGTAAGAGTTCTTAATTAGATCTGGATACAAATGCTTTGTCAGATAAAACACTGCAAATATTTTTCCCAAGCTGAAGCTTGCCTTGTATTTTCTTAATGATTTCAAGCAAAAGATTTTAATATTTTAAGCCAGGCGTGGTGGTGCATGCTTGTAATCCCAGCATTTGGGAGGCTGAGACCGGAGGATCCGAGTTCAAGGCCAGCCTCAGCTACCTAGTGAGGCACTCTGCAACTTAGTGAGACTCGGTTTCAAAATAAAGAATAAAAAATAGGGTTGGGGGTATAGCTCGGAGGTAGAACGCCCCTGAGTTCAATCCCCAGTACCGCAAAAAAAAAAAAAAAAAAAAAAAAAAAAAAAAAAAAGATTTTAATATTTTAAAGTATATGTAACAATTTCTTCACTTATAGTTCATGCTTTTTGTCTTATCCCATGGTTACAAAGATCTGTCTTCTGTGCTTTGTTCTAGAATATACATGTTTTTGTCCTTAAATTTAGGTCTATGACCATTTTACATTAACTTCGGTATATGACATGAAGAATCATTTCATTTCTTTTCCATGTGGATATCCAGTCATCTGAAAACCATTTTTTGAAAAGACTATTCTTTTCCCATTGAATTTCTTTGGCACTTCTATGGAAAATCAATTGACCATATAAGTGTGAATTCATTTCTGGAGTTTCAATTCTGTCCCATTGATCTATATGTCTATCTTTATGAAATCTTTAATTTTTAATCCTACAGAACAGGACAACGTTTAGAGAAATACAAACACATTCAGTACCTTCCATTGAAACACACGATTTATCAAAATTTAAATATAATAATAGACAAATGAGGACAACTAATCATTCTTAAAACATATTCTTACCACAATTTAAAACAAAAGTGATAAATCATCTAGGATTTTTAGTGGTGGTAGGATCAACAAAATTAAAAGGGAAAAAGCCTATTGCTTAAAGGAATAAAATGCTGTTAAAAAACCACAACATTAGTTATATTCATTAAGAATAATAATTTTCAGCCAGGCGTGGTGGCGCACGCTTGTAATCCCAGCATTCAGGAGACTGAGACCAGAGGATCCAGGTTCAAGGCCAGCCTCAACTACGTAATGTGGCACTCCGCAACTTAATGAGACCCAGTTTCAAAATAAAGAATAAAAAATAGGGCTGGGGGTATAGCTCGGAGGTAGAATGCCCCTGAGTTCAATCCCTAGTACCACAAAAAAAAAAAAAAGAATAATAATTTTCAAATTTAAAAGGGTTAAGTAAGTATTTTTATAGCCAGGCATGGTGGCATACACCTTGTAATCCCAATACTTGGGAGGCTGAATCAGGAGGATCACAAGTTAAGGCCAGCCTTAGCAACTTAGCAAAACTCTGTTTCAAAATAAAAAATAAAAAAGGAGCTAGGGCTGGTAGTGCATACCTGTAATCCCAGTACTTGGGAGGCTAAGGCAGGAGGATCACAGGTGTGAGGCCAGTCTCAAAAACTTAGCAAGACCCTGTTTCAAAATAAAAATAAAACACAGTTGGGGGTATAGTTCAGAGGTAGAATGCCCCTGGGCTCAATCCCTAGCAACACACACACACACACACACACACACACACACGCACAATTAAAAAAATAAAAAAGGGCTGGGCTGGGGGTGTAGTTCAGAGGTACTATGTCCCTTGGTCCAATCTTGTGGACCAAAAGAAAAAAGAAAGAAAGGAAGGAAGGAAGAAAGAAAGAAAAGCACTATTTTGAGAAAATTGAAGCATAGCAAGAACATCCTGGTTCCCACCTCCAGCCCCCTTCACCACCACTGATCCCTGCAGTGTGTTGATTCTGCCCTGCAGTGTGTTGATTCTGACAGTGACCTTAGTTGAATATAGGGGGTTTGCAGAGGTGTCAAGATATCCTTAGGGTGGATCCTAATACTATGTGACTGGTGTCCCTAAAGGGAAATTTGGAAACATTCTCACAGGGAAGGTGGCCATGTAAAGATAAAGGTAAAGATGAGAATTACACACACACACACACACACACACACACACACACACACACACACACATTATACTACCACAAGCCAAGGCAAGCCTGGGGCTAACAGAAGCTGGAAGAGGTCAGGAAGGAACCTCCCCTAAAGGCTTCAACCTTGATTATAGATTTCTACCCTCCAGAACTCTGAGACAAATTTCTGGTGTGTGTGTGTGTGTGTGTGTGTGTGTGTGTGTGTGTGTGTGTGTGTGTGTGTGTGTGTGTTACTGAGGATTGAACCCAAAGCCACTCTACCACTGAGCTACATCCTTGGGCCTTTTTATCTTGAAACAAGCTCTCGCTAAGTTGCTCAGGCTGGCCTTGAACTTGTGATTCTCCTGCCTCAGCCTCCAGAGTTGTTGGGATTACAGGGGTGTGCCACCACACTCAACTAAATCTTTGCTGTTCTGAGCCATCCAGTGTGGCAATTTAGTGAGACCTTGATTCAAAATAAAAGAATAAAATCAGGCTGGGGATGTAGCTTGAAGAATGCCTCTGGGTTCAATCCCCAGTAACACACACACACACACACACACACACACACACACACACACACCAAAACAAAGAACTAAAATAACAAATATGCTAGATTAAATTATACAATCATGATAAAATTATTAAATGGTCAAATAAGTCATTCCTTTGCCTATACTCTGAATTCTAGTCTTTCTCTTACTTTATTGTACTTACGTTAACAATAAACCCTCATTAAATCCAGTTTTCTGCCCTTTCTATGACTGTGCCTACACAGTGAAAGCTGACTGCACAAAAATACCAGACTGTGTTCACTGGTCACTTACAACACGTGAGACTAACTGGACTCTGATGCAATCACATTGCTTTTCACTATTACATTCATTCTTCATTTTCTCCATAAAACTGTTCATATTCAAAACCTCCCTCTTCACTAATCCCCAGTCCTAACTATTTCACTGAGAGAATTATAAAACTTTTAAGTTTCCACAAGCTTCCATGACATCAGCTCACTCATCTGCATTTGTCCTCATATTCTGTCTTCTACGCCCGCTCCTAGCTAAAATCAACCCTTGTAATCGTGCACCATATACTATCCCTGCTCACCTACACAAGGACATTGCTGTGTCCTTTTACTCCATCATAAAAATTTTCCTCTCCCAGATTATTCTATTAACTACTATTTTCCCATTATTAAAAACAAACCAACACTCGTTCTCTCACTCCCAGTCACAGCCCTATCTCTCCTGTTTCCTTCACAAAATGACATTTTGTTCTGGTTATCCTGAGAGTTCCAGTTTATACTTAATTAATAACTCTTGGCTTAATTATTAATGGTGCCCTTTTTAAATCTGTTTCAGTTCGCATTGTAAACTAGGCAGTTAGTTTCCCTTTTAATGTAAAACCACTTGGAAGAGCTGTCTATGCTCTTTCTGTCCAATTTCTCACCCTTTACTCTCTCTTAAGCCACACTGGAAACAGGTCTTGCCTCCATTTCTCCAGTGAAACTGCTATGTTCACATCACAGACTACATCCATATTGTTAAATCTGTCAATTATCATTCCTCATCTTTTTTCTTTTACCTTTTAGCAACATTTAACATATGGTTCCCTCCATTTCTTCACTTGGCTTTCAGGGGTATCATCTCTCCCTCCCCCCCCCTCTCTTTTTTGCAGTACTGGGGATTGAATTCAGGGGCATTCTACCTCCGAGCTACACCTCCAGTCCTATTTTTTTATTCTTTTTATTTTGAAACAGGGTCTCACTAAGTTGTGGAGTGCCTCACTAGGTAGCTGAGGCTGGCCGCGAACCTGGATCCTCCGGTCTCAGCCTCCCAAATGCTGGGATTACAAGAGTGTACCACCATGCCTGGCTCTACTATCTCTCTTAATTTTTCTCTTGATACTGAGGAAAAAATAGTCTGTGTTCCAGCTGGAGGAAGGAAAAATGAATAAGGACAGGCCCCTCCCTTTAGGGAGAAGTAGCATGTAACTCTGATGGTTGGTCATATGGTCACTTTAGCTGTACAAGAGGCTTGGAATTATATTATTCATATATATATATGTATACCTTCTGGAGATATATATATATATATATACATATATATATCTGGAGGCAACCATATATATGCATATATAGTTATACCTAAATACATATTTATGGTTATAAAAATACATATATCTCCAGGCAACTACCTGAAAACTGGGGAATTCTATTATTATGGAAGAAGAGGAGAAAAAAATATTGAGGAATAATAAGCACAATAATTTTCAAGTTTTCTACAGGATTATATTTTTTAAAATACTATGAAGAAACAATTTTACTTTAAAAATGGTGAAAGGAGATGAGAAAGTTAAGAAATAACAAATATACTCTGGCTTCAGATTATTTGAAAGGTTTTCCTTTTTGTTTTTTCTTCAATGAAATTTACAATACTAAATGTATATGAAGTCAAATGTATTACATCATATTTCTAGTAAATGTGATGTAGTTAAGTAGCTATAAGTGTTTTTATAAATAGCTCATACAACTGAGAAGTAAAATGCTGAGGTCCCAACAGTGAAAACAAACAAAACATACCATACACTTAGTGAGGCCCTCCACAACTTAGCAATACTGTTTCAAAATAAAAAATAAAAAAATGGGGCTGGGGGTGTAGCTCAGAGGTAGAATGCCTCTAGATTCAATCCTCAGTAGACACACACACACACACACACACACACACACACACACACACCATAATTTTTAATCTTCCCTGGTGATTATGAGAAATGAATTAAAAGAACAAGATGTACTTACCTACCAATTTTACAAAATTGTTTTTTTGTATGTGTGGTACTGGGAATTGAGCCCAGGAGTATTTTACCTCTGACATACACCCTTAGCCCTATTTCATTTTTTCATTTTGAAACAGTTTCACTTAGTTGCTGAGGCTGACCTGGAACCCACAATTCTCCTGTCTTAGCCTCCAAGTACTGGGATTACAGGAGTGAGCCACCATGCCGGGCTTTGTTTTTTTAATGATGATATTCACTACTGGGTAAGAGTGTGTGCATGTATATTCCTATCAGGCCATACCTCACCATGATGTGTAGTTACAATGTACCAATAAAAGTATTTAAAAAATGACCCTAGTGAGGCACTCCGCAACTTAGTGAGACTCGGTTTCAAAATAAAGAATAAAAAATAGGGCTGGGGGCGTAGCTCGGAGGTAGAATGCCCCTGAGTTCAATCCCCGGTACCGCAAAAAAAAAAAAAAATGAAAAAAGTATTTCTGAGAATATAAACTTTGTCAACCGTTTAGAAAGCAATTTCCCTTACAAAATGGATGCCCTTTAATGCATTTATTATACTTTTGGTAATCAATCCTAAGCAATTGACTCAAAATATACACAATCTCTTGGCACCAAAAGCTATGCAATTATGTGTATAAAGAACTCAAAATCACATAGGGAAATGTTCATGATATATTATGAAGTAAAAAAATATTCATTATTGCATAAATGTAAATACTAGTTAATTTGTGTACTTGAGGAATAAAATTTAAAAATACTTAGTATGTTTAAAAAATGCATTAAAGCTGGGCGTAGTGGTGCACGCTTGTAATCCCAGTTCTTGAGAGGCTGAAATAGGAGGATCACAGGTTCACAGCCAGCTTCAGCTACTTATTGAGGCCCTCTGCAACTTAGTGAGACCATTTCAAAATAAAAAATAAAATAGACCTGGGTATATTATAGCTATAGCAGTATAGCTCAGAGGTAGAATGCCCCTGAGGTTCAATCCCCAGTACTGAAAAAAAAAAAAAAAAAAGGGATTTGAGAACTAGGTGGACAATTCAAGCAATTGTGCTAAAAAAAATAAATATAATAATACAACCAGAAGTATAAAGAGGTGTTAGGCAGAATGGCCCCCAAAGATGTTTACCTCCCTCCCCAGAACCTGTGTATATGTCTGATACACAGCAAAAGGGACTTTGCAGAAGTAGCTAAAGCGACAAACCTTGTGATAGAAAGATTATCCTGATTATCCAACTGGGCCCAGTTTATCATAGGAGCCCTTTACAAGCAGAACACTTTCTCCAGGTAGCAGGAGAAGAGATGAGGTCAGGACTTGAAGTCTGAGAAGAACTTGTCCTGCTGTTTCCTCGAAGGTGAAGGAAGGGGGTCAAAAGACAAGGAATGGAGTTGGTCTCTAGAACCTAAGGATTATTCCTTCCATAGGCAGCAAGGAAATAGAATGTCAGTCCTAAAACTGCAAAGAACTGATTTTGGCCAACAGTCTGAATAAACTTGGAAACAGACCCATCCCAGAGAGTCCAGAAAGGAATGCAGCCCTGCTGACCCCTTGGTCTCAGGCCTGGTGACTAGTAAACGGACCCAGCTGAGCTGTACCAGGATTTGGAACTACTGTCGTGTGAAATAAATCTGTGATAGTTTGTTATGGCAGCAACAGAAAACTAATGAAAAGGGTGACATGTAGGCCCATTTAAGAAATGCCTGTAAGCTGGGCGTGGTGGCGCACGCTTGTAATCCCAGCATTTGGGAGACTGAGACCGGAGGATCCAGGTTCATGGCCAGCCTCAGCTACCTAGTGAGGGCCTCCGCAACTTAGTGAGACCCTGCTTCCAAATAATGAATAAAAAATAGGGCTGGGGCTGTAGCTTGGAGGTAGAATGCCTCCAGGTTCCATCCCCAGTACCTAAAAAAAAAAGAAATGTCTATAGTGGAATATAAGAGGAAAGGAATATCCAGCTTCCACATACATGTTTTTTTTTTTTTTTTTTTTTTTTAGAAAGACATAATGTATATACCCTAGAAGAAAACTTAATATTAGAGTTATCCCCAAAAAGGGCTAGAAAGGACAAAATGATGTTGTTAAGGGCACTAAAGAACTCGTTATGTAGGTTAATCAAGGGAAGAACTGCAGGGTCATCCAAGAAGGTCGGCTTGGGAAGCTGGGTAGAATGAAGAATGTAAGTAAGGAATGGGTGGTGTCCTGGTTGGGTCTAAAAGCTCACGTGATGAAGGCTTGGTACCCAATACAGCAGTTGAGGAAGTGACTGGATCATGAGAGCTCTGACCTCATCAATGGAGTGATGGATTCTTAACTCAATAGCACTGTAGGGAGGCGGTGAAAACCACAGGAGATAGGGCCTACTTGGAGGAAACTGGACACTGCTCCAGAAGAGTATACCTTGTCCCTGGCTCCTCTCTCTCCAATTCCTGGCTGCCATGAGGTAAGCAGCTTTCCTCTGCTCTGCCCTTCTGCCATGATGTTCTGCTTTGCCGCAGGCCCAAAGAAATAGAGCCAGCCAACCATGGACTGAAACCTCTGAACCATGAGCCAAAATAAGCCTTCCTTGCCTCTTTTGTTTTTTTTTTTTTTTTTCAGGTATTTTGTCACAGTGATGAAAAGTCAACACTGAACCAATCCGTGCCTTAGGTATTTGGAGGAGTAGCTTTGTCCAGTTAGTCTGGGTAAGTCAATATTGTTAAATAAAATCACTGAGTTAAAGATCCACATTGTGTTGCTTCCTTCCTGTGTTGCCCTCTTTACATGAAAATAGGTTACAATGAGGTGGCAGCTCACCTTCCTAGTGCTGGGTGTAAGTTGTCTTGGGACTAGAATAATACAGGCAAGCTGGGTTTAGGTCAGGAGTTCGTACATGATGGCCTGCTGCCTGTTTTTGTAATTAACTCTATGGAACATAGTTATGTCCTTTCATTCACATATTGTCTGTAGCTGAGTTCATTCTCACGGCTGAAGTGAGTAGCTGCAACAGAAACCACAAAATAGTTCATCTGGCCCTTTGGAGAAAAAAATATTGCTGACTCCTGGCCTTATTAATAAATACTGAACCTAAACAAAATAAAAGTGAGATTTATATAAAGATTTTTAGAAATTAACTACAAATATATAGGAGAAACCTGAATAAGCAAGTATGCACTTGAATGAAAAAGTCTTGATGGTTACAAATCAACTATGGAAAGAAAGTAGCTTAAAAACCAAGTAAAGATTGTCTTCACCCTAACAGAAACAATATCTGGACCTGTAGTTGCTGTTTACCTGGAATCAACCATGCTCCAAAGAAGACTTGTCTCCAACTGTTCCCTGCTCAACAATGGAACCTGTGGTTGACAGTTACTTTACAGACATTAGCTTTGATGTCGTCTCCTCTGAGAAGGCTTTGGTTCCCCGAGACTAGGCTTTATGTACTTAACCATAGCATTTTTATCATATTGAAATTGCCTCTTTGTCTATCTCCTCCAGTAGACTGAATCCATGTGGGCAGGGAGGGAACCAGCATTCCAATAGCAGGCCCACTGCCAGCCACAAAAGAGCTTTGTTTTGTTTTTCACAGTACTGGAGATTGAACCCAGTAGCACTCTACCACTGAGCTACATCCCCAGCCCTTTGCATTTTGAGACAGGGTCTGCCTAAGTTGTCAAGGCTGGTGTTGAATTCACGATCCTCCTACCTTGGCCTCCCAAAAGGCTGGGATTACAGGCATGCACCACCATGCCCAGCTATAATAGTTTCTTTTTAAACATGTTTAGTAAGTTAATGAGTAAATGCCATAGTCCCATTTATATTCCACATTAATCAGACTGCATGGTATAAGTATTCCATTTTGGTGAGCAGACTGTTGATTCCCTACTCAAATCTATCCCCTTCCCTACTCTCCTCATAGGCAGAATCTCCTCTGCTCATCCATGTGTTTAGGGTACAATCAGTACACCAAATTGAGGGGTGATTAAACTTAAACAATGAAACTGGGCATGGTGGTGCATGCTTGTAATCTCAGTATGTGGGAGGCTGAGACAGGAGGATCACAGGTTCACCACCAGCCTCAGCGTAGTGAAGCCCTCCACAACTTAGTGAGACCCTGTTTCAAAATAAAGAGTAAAAATTAGAACTAGGAGTGTAGTTTGCCCCTGGGTTTAACCTCCAGTACTGCAAGACAACAACAACAACAAAACAACCCCAAAACCTAACCAATGATGTTTTATGCAGGAATGCAATGCATGCAGCTCAGTACGAAGTCCACCGAGGAAGTCCTGGGAGAGAGTTTGACTTAAAAAGAAATGTATGCAGGAAAGTGTCTTCTTTCTGGCCTTTGGATATGGTTATGTTTAAAGAGGTTTTGATAAGAGCTGTTTGCAATTAGAATATTAAGCATGAGGATACAATCCCCTGCTTTGAGGATGGTAGAAATGCAAGACAGGAAGCATCTGGGTTCTGGATAACATCAAGAAGCAATTGGAGTCTGGCACAGTGGCACACACCTGTAATCCCAGTACTTGGGAGGCTGAGATAGGAGGATCACAGGTTCAAGGCCAGCCTCAGCAATTTAGCAAGGCCCTCAGCAATGTAGTGAAACAGTTTCAAAATAAAAATAAAAAGGGCTGGGGGTGTGTCTCAGAGGTAAAATATCCCTGAGTTAGTTAAATCCCCAGTACCAAAAAACAAAAAAGCACTGGTAACTGTTGGGGTCTTATCCCGGCTGGAAAGACCCTGCCTCTAGATGGCGCCTGGCAGAGTGCCAGAAGTGGCTGCAGGTAGTAACATCCTAGGGCTGCGCCACGCCAGAGCACATGCACCAGCATGCCCGGCTCGTGGCCGGTCTGGGTGAGAGCTGTATTAGGCACCTCGTGGCTCAAGCCCTGCGGCTTTAAGAGCCTCCATCTCTTGCCCGTGTGTGGGGTTGTTGGCTGATGGTTGCTGGGTGGTGTGGTTGCTGGGAAGTTGGTGGGTTGCTGGTGGATGGTTGATTGCTGGAGAGAGGGGTTGTTGGAGGTCTGTTGGAAAGGTACTATTGTGAGGAACGGCTACGGAGAACGAGAGTGGGGTTGGAGAGACGGTTGCTGTCAGGGTTAAGACTATTACTGCTTGGGTAGTGTCCTCGATCCCAGAGAGAGAGGTATAATAAAGAGAAGTTTGAGCCAGCAATGTTCAGTCGTCGTCTTTATTGGGGCCTCACGGTTGAGGGTTCAGCCTGGGGTCCCGATAGGTAACCATCTTATCTCCAGATACACTATTTTGTCATGTGAAATAATCAATATTTATAGTTAAATCATTTTCTAGGGTAATTTTTGTGTGTGTGTGTGTGTGTGTGTGTGTGTGTGTGTGTGTGTGTGTATAGTACTGGGGATTGAGCCCTGGGACATTCTACCTCCGAGCTACACTCACAGCCCTATTTTATTTTTATTTTGAAACAGGGTCTTGCTACACTGATGAGTCTCTCACTACTTGCTGAGGCTGTCCTCAAATTTGTGATCCTCCTATCTCAGCCTCCCAAGTACTAGGATTACAGGCATGTGCCACCATGCCCAGCTTTAGGGCAATACTTTTAATTGGGCTTTCCTTTACTTATAGACAAAAGCCTACTAATTTATGTAAGTAAGTGAATATATATATATTTTTAAAGAGGAACATTGGCAGATTGGGAAACCTCTAAATGACAAAGATATAGTCTGGAAAGCTTTTTTTTTTTTTTTTTTTTTTTGTGGTATTGGAGATTGAATCCAGGACCATTCTACTTCAGAGCTATGCCTCATCCCTTTATTTATTTATTTGAAATGGTCTTACTAGGTTGCTAAGAGTCTTGCTTAGTTGCTGAGGTTGTTCTCAAACCTGTGATCCTTCCATCCCAACATCCAAGTACTGGGGTTAAAAGATCTGGACTGTTAAACCAAAAACCAAAAAAAGACTTGGCAGGAAATATAATAGCTCTTTTATAAAGTGAGTGAAGAATCTAGGACTAATGTGTGGTATAGGGAGACATTTTTTTTTTTCATCGTATTGGTGATTGAACCCAGGGGCATTCTACCTTCGAGCTACACCCCAGCCCTATTTTTTACTATTTTGAAACAGGATCTAAGTTGCGAGGGCCTAAGTAGCTAAGGCTGGCTAGAAACCTATGATCCTCCTGTCTCAGCCTCCCAAATACTGGGATTACAAGTGCGTGCTACAACGCCCAGCTACGGAGACATTTTAAGTTACTAAAGGAGCCAGGCGTAGTGACGCACGCTTGTAATCCCAGTACTTGGTAGGCTGAGACTGGAGGATCCGGCTTCACGGCCAGCCTCAGCTACTTAGTGAGGAACTCAAAAACTAAGTGAGACCCTTTTTCAAAATAAAGGATTAGGAAAAATAGGACTGGGGGTATAGCTTAAAGGTAGAATGCCCCTGAGTTCAATCCCTAGTACTGTGAAAAATAAATAAATAAATAAAGTTACTAATGGGAAGGGTCAAAGCGATCAGAACTATTGTAAACCCCTCAACACAGAAAAATTTATGAGTTAGTACATTTTCTCATTGTTAAAAACTTCAGCTATGTGGAGCCCTGTGCTGGGTGCAGTCTGAATTTACTCTGGTGAGAGCCTTGAGCTGGAGAGGTCTCAAGTTCCCTTCCAATTCTTAAGATGCCATGATTTTATTCTTTGACTTTGTAATATGCACCGCAATAATGAATGTATAGCAGGAAGGAAAAGTGAATGTGTATTACCAGTGTATTTTTCATATTCTTCATGCTTCAATTTTTAAAATTAGTCACACTAAACTGGCATCTGGACATATTAACTAAACTACCCAAAAAACAGATTAAAACCAAAGTTGAAGGCTATATAATAAAAAATATTAACCATGAATTTTCCTGGAAGGCAAAAAATGGGAGGAGGGGAATTATTAATGATACATGCAAAACTTGCAAGTATTAAGTGGGTCCCAAATAAGATTATAGGAAAAGCTCACATACATGAATGTATAATTCTCAAATATCTGTGCTAATGTAAGGGAAAACATACCTTTTTTTTTTTTTTTTTTTTTTGTACTGGAGGTCAAACCCAGACATTCTACCTCTAAAGACACTCAGCCCTATTTTATTTTCTATTTTGAAACATGGTCTTGTTAAGTTGCTGAGGCTGGCCTCAAACCTGTGATTCTCCTGTCTCAGCCTCCCAAGTCCTGGAATTATAGGCATATGCCACCATACCTGGCTCAGAAATACTTCTGACTTATCCTTTTCTTATTTAAAATTTTATTCATGTGTCCATTTAAAAATCTCATTTATTCTTGATGAAATGTGTGATTTAGTATTTAAGGGTTTTGTCATTATCAATCAGATTGTTTTCTGAATGGGTTAATCACCCTACTGTACTCTCCTAGCTTCAAAAATGTTCAAATATTTCTCAACTTAGTGAAGCATTAAGCCAAGAATATGAGAAATCTCACCTTTCCAGAGTTTGGTACAGTTTGTTAAGAACAAATTGACTTCTGATTGATGATGTGAGGCACTTTGAAAATAAAAACTAATTTATAAGCTATATAGTATTTAGCCTTTTTGTTTAAATAGTTTCAGAATTTTTTTTTTTTTTTTCGGTACTGGGGATTGAACTCAGGGGCATTCTACCTCCGAGCTATACCCCCAGTCCTATTTTTTATTCTTTACTTTGAAACCGGGTCTCACTAAATTGCAGAGTGCCTCACTAGATAGCTGAGGCTGGCCTCGAACCCGGATCCTCCAGTCTCAGCCTCCCAAATGCTGGGATTACAAGCGTGCGCCACCATGCCCAGCTTAGTTTCAGAATTTTTAAAAACTCAGATTTTTCTTCTTGGTAATTAAGTGATTTTCCCCCCAGAATCAAAAAATTTATTACACATTTTATAATATATACAAGGCAGAAAAGACATGAATTTGATTTCACATTTCTCAATATTCTTTTCTAAAAAAATTCTTAAATTTGCTAAAATATACAATCATGTTGGCAACATCTATGAATTTCAGTATTTTAACACTAACATGAATTTCTCTACCTAAATTCATAAATAAAAAAATCATGCTTACATTTTATATCATGTTAATTTTTGTTCCTCTCAAAAAGGACCACCTCAAGATCCAAAACAAAATTCAAGTATTATAATTTAATGATATTAGGTTTTAAAAGATATTACTGCTTTAGCTGGGTACACGCCTATAATCCTAGTACTTGGGAGGCTGAAACAGGAGGATTGTAGTTTCAAGGCCAGCCTCAGCAAGTTATTGAGGTCTCAGCCAGCTAGCAAGATCCTGTTTCAAAATTAAAAGGCGGACGGGGGATATGGGTATAGCTTGGAGGTAGAATGCCCCTGGGTTCAATCCCCAGTATTGAACTAAACAAATATATTAATGCTTTAGTGTTTATACACTAGATAATCCCAACTTTTGGTAATTAATGAATTCTGAAAGAAAAATTAAAATACAGCTCAAGATGTATTTTCAATAGCACTTCTAGGTGAAAACTAAAATGAGATTGTTTGCACTGCAAAGTTAGGCACAAATAAAGTCAATTTTGAGTATCAGTTTTCTAAAGAGGAACTATTTCTGTGATTCCTCTTTTGGCCCTATTTCTATTCTGTTTAGCAAATGGGACTGGCAGATCTCAACAGCCACAACACCATATGTTACAATAAAAGCCAGATGACATTCTGGCACTGTAGCATACCCTGATGTAATGTGCTTATTTTCCACTTTGTGACAAATCATCAAGAAGCTCAGGTATTCCAATTTTTCAACACAGTGAGGCAAATGCTCCCATGTTGCTCCCCTTTGGACACTACCACCAACTATCTTTCTGCCCGTGTAGTATCTCCTTTCAATCCAACTGAGAGGAAGAGTCAATACCTGGAAAACCTCCTTGATGCCACATCCATTCATTTTATTCCTTCAATAAGTTTACTGAGCACCCCCTATATGCCAGGCGTAAAAAATACAAAGTTGAACAAAGACAAAAACAGTTTTTGTCCTCATGGAATTTACAATCTTCTAGGTCTGACATTAATCAAATACATATAAAATTACAAAGGCATTAAGTGCCACAGATCCTTAATAGCTGGATCTTGAGTAAGGCTCAGTCCGCTGGAGTCCTGCAAGTCAGACGATTCCAAAAGAAGGAATGCATGGCATATCCCACTTTGCATTATTATATTCTGGAAATTTTGGATGCTTTGGGTTTTGCTTTTACATTAATTATAAAGGAAATTTTCTTAGAAACACATGGTGGACACAGATAGTGATCTCTTAATATTTGCTGAAAAAGCAGTGCCTCAAGACAACCCAATTCATTAACCTCTTACAAGCATTAGTCAAGAAACAGGCTTTGCAAGTTTATCTAAATAGTTACTACAAATAGTCTTTTGCCCACTCCCATCTTGTCTCCTTGGAATTTTACAGGATACATTAACCCTCTAGCTACCTGAGATAAGAACATTGCTTAAAGGAGCTAAACAAATAGTAAAGATTTTAACTAATGGAAAAGAATTTTTATATACATGTTGTATTTTTAAGAATTTTTATGTAGTAAAAGAATTTTTATATACGTGTTGTAACCTTGACTGGTTGAGGATGACCTTTGGAGGAACAGATCTGTGGAAATTCTTGTTCTATATGCCTCATTGCAAAAAAAATAGCATAAAATAGCTACGTACAAACAATAAAACAGATATGCTTCTTCATTGCATTCAGTGTGAGCATATTCTCGCGACCTCATCTTAATCCACACCTGTCGAAGGACCCCCCCCCACCCCACTGCCTCGAGGGCTGGTCCCCGGCAATTAAGTTCTAGAGATATGTGGTCATGTGAGAATGTGTAACAGTTGTTCTTACTCTGTGACAGGAAACAGGGATTGTTTCCCTGGGGAAGTGATGAATGAGCTGAGATCTGAAAGACGAGTAGGAATTAACAAGGTGATGAGGAGGGATATGTATTTGAAGTCAGTGGAACAGCATGAACAAAAGTTGCACGATCATTTGGATCCCCAGCACTGCACCCCCTACTGCCAAAAAAAAAAAAAAAAAAAAGGACAAAAAATCCTCTGATGGACAAAGCACTGTAATTCTCACTCCAGATACTTAAAACATGCTATGGAATGAGGCTAAGCGGTAATGGTAACAGCAGCTCACCTCTATTCAGTGTTTTTAGGTGATGTGTCTACCAGTTTTATCTTTCCAGATATTAGCTCATGTAATGCTCAGAACTACTATATAGATAGAGGCCCTAATATATCTGACCTCATAGGCCACATAAAATACTTTTTTCCTTACATGAGCATTTAAGTGTTTCAAGCTAGGAATGAGAGTTGGGGTAGATGAAATGTCTTGACTAAAATTTCACTTTGGGAAAAAAAAAAAGTGTGTACTCATTATGAACTGCAATGTGCTCCCACCCCCTGGAATTCAGACTGTGACTGCATGTGGAGATAAGGCTTTTACAGAAGTGATTAAATCAGCATGTGAGCATCAGGGTGGGCCCTAATCAAATTGAAGTGGTGTCTCTATAGAATGAAGAAATCGGCCTGCAGAGAGGCTCCCGGGCACAGCAGCAAAGAGGCAGCAAGAAGGAGGCCAAGGAGAGAGGCCTCAGCAGAAACCTCATCTGCCAACTTGGACTCCTAGCCTCCAAGACTGTAAGAAAATACATTTTTATTAATTTAAAAAAACTTCACTGAACAAAAAAGGAATTCTACTACAGGAAAAAGAGTGATTCCTGAGAGGGCCAGAGTGGCTGCAGGAAGTCCAGGATGCAAAAGGTGCTGATGGCAGCTTAGGACAGGGAGTGCTGAGAAGTGAAGATGACAGTTCTTTCTGTGGTTTTGATACTGAGGATTAAACCCAGGGGGACATTCTACCTCCAAGCTACACTTCCAACCTCTTAAAATTTTTTTTTTTTGTTTTTAAACAGCATCTCACTAGGTTCTTGAGAGTCTCGCTACTTGCTGAGGCTGTCCTCGAACTTGCAATCCTCCTATCTCAGCCTAAGAAGACAAATTTGAGAGATGGTTTCTACGGTGAAATGACAGACCTGGTGATAAATTGAGAGGGAGCTAAAGATATCTTTAAAATTACTCCTCTGACAGCTTTGTTTTTATTATTTATTCCCTTTTACTGGTGCACTGTAATTGTACATGATAACGTAATCCAATGATACATTCACATATGAATAATTTTTTAATTTTTAATTTTTTGTAGTGCTGGGGCTATAACCCAGGGCTCTGGACATGCTAGGTAAGCACTCTACCACTGAGGCACATGCCAAAGCCAGAAAGGTATCTTAATATTGAGTTCTGGTTATTAGCTTGGGAACCAGAATGAATAATGGTGACATTCACTATCTTGATTAGACTATAAGAGAAAATTATGAGGAAGCAAAACTTTTATATTAACATGCACTAAATGACAACAAAAATAAAAACTTAAATCACTTGCATGTGATCATACATAGTCATTCTTACAAGGCTTAACTAGAACCTGGGTAGAGAGGCAGCCTGCTACTGCATCAAGGCCACCCTGCACCTGCCCTGGATCCCAGCGCGGCGGACCAGGAAGGAGTTCACCGTTATTGAGCCTGTGGATATCAACACACCCGCTCTGCTGGCACCCCAAGCCAGAGCTCGGGAGAAATTCGCCCGGTCCTGGTACTGCAACCGCGGCCTCATCCACTTCTCAGCGAAGATTGGCCGCAAGGGCTACCCACCAGGAGAGGTAATCCCCGTCCTCGCTGAGATCGCGCGCCGGGTGCTGCCCCGGTGGCCGTGGTGCAGACTCGGACCTTCATGGCCCAGGATGCCTGGAAGCAGAAGCAGGCGGTGGTGGGTGGTGGCCCGCCTGGAGGGCTCGCCTGTGGGCCTGGGTCGCGCGTGCTGTGGCAGGGCCAGGGGCTGCGGATATCCCCAGTGGGTCCTTCCATCTTGCACTGCCGGGTCCTACACGTGGATTATTCGCTCAAGCCCCTCCTGAGTACTCAGTGGTGGTAACGGAGGAAGAGGCCGCGGCCGCTGCCCAGGACCCCGGCTCAACCCTGCAAGCCCCCATCTAGGGCCTGAAGACCCCTACTTGGCCTACATCCAGGAGTTCCGCCACTGCCTGCCACCCCTGTACCCCGAGGAGGATCCAAACCCGCCTTCGGAGGTCATGAGGCCGCGCTGCACGACCTGCTGAGCAGCCAACGGGCACCCTAAGGGATAAGGTCACATGTGTTCTGGCTACCAGGACTCTGGGGAGTGGCCGGAGCAGGGGCTGACAAGCCCGAAGCAGGGAAACTGAGTCTCAGAGTAAGGGGAAGCTGTCCTAACGTCACACAAAGTGGAGGGCGACTGGCTGTCCCAAAGCATTAATTGTGCAGTGTGCAACCCGAGAGACCGTCTCACCTGTCCATGCCTGACCTGTGCGCAGTGCTGGAACCCCCAGAAACCACCTGTCTGGGAGAGACTGAGCCAGACTAAACACTTCTCATCTTGTGGAACCAGAAGAAGGGACCCAGGACTAGGAGAGTCCAGAGGGGAAGCAAGGAAGGCTTCCTGGAGGAATGGGCATTTTACCCAAGGGTTTGACATATGAATAGGAGCTCAACATGCAGCCAAGTGAGGAGGAAGAAAAGTCAGAGAAGGTCAGAGCAGAGTGGTACTTGGGAGCCCACCTCTTTAGTCTTTAGGGGGATCGGATGCCAGGCATGGTGGCACTTGCCTACAATCCCAGCCATTCGGGAGGTTGAGGCAGGGGGATCGAAAGTTCAAGGGCAGCCTGAGCAACTTGGCGAGAACTCATCTCAAGGTAAAAAGGGCTGGGGGTGGTAGTGGTTCTGTTCAGTGGTGGAGTACCCCAGTACTCCAGGAAAGAATCAGGGCTCAGAAGGAAGGTCTACATTGTGGCCACACCAAGCCGCCCGGCAGGCAAGGGACCAGTAATGAAGCCCCTGGGCAGGCAGGTCCCCACAGCTCCCTCTGGCAGGAGGCTTTGGAGGTCGAGGTCGGCAGGTGCCCGGATACAAGAGCTGGCCTGGGTGTATAATCCAGGAAACCCGAATCCGGGGTGGGCAGACGCCGCCTTGTCTCAGGAGCGTTGAGGATTCCGGACGCTGGGGTGGAGGTGGGACCGCGGTGCTTCTGGAGGCCGCGTGGCCCGCACAGGAGGAGCCCGCACCTGTGGACTCCCGCCTGGCTGGGGCGGGGCCTGCCTGGGACTCAGCATTTCCGATAAGCCTTAAATTGTTCTTTTATACCATTTTTTTTTTAAATAAAAGTGGAGGAAAGGGAAAAAAATGGAAGGAACTCGATTCAATAGCAAGAAAACAAATAATCCAACTTAAAAATAGGCTACCTAGTGAGGCACTCCGCAACTTAGTGAGACTCGGTTTCAAAAATAAAGAATAAAAAATAGGACTGGGGGTGTAGCTCGGAGGTAGAATGCCCCTGAGTTCAATCCCCAGTACCGCAAAAAAAAAAAAAAAAAAAAAAAAAAAAAAAAAAAGGCAAACAACCTGAAAGACAGTTCTTAAAAAGAAATAGGCAAATGGTAAACAGGGATATGAAAAAATGCTCAGTATCACTAATCACTGGGGAAAAGCATATTAACCACAATGAGAAGACAGGTGTGTTGGTGCATGCTTGTAATCCCAGTACTTGGGAGGCTGACACAGGAGGATCACAGGTTCACAGCCAGCCTCAGCTACTTAGTGAGGCCCTCCACAACTTAGTGAGACCTGTTTCAAAATAAATAAAAAATAGGACTAGGGGTGTAGCTCGGAGGTAGAATGCCCCTGGGTTCAATCCCCAGCAGTACCGCAAAAAAAAGAAAAAAGGGTGGCAAAAAGGCCATCTTTGTGCACTCTTTGTACAAATGTAAAACACCATAGCCACTATGAAAACAGCATGGAGGTCCCTTAAAAAATTAAGAATAAACCTACTACCACATGATCCAGCAAATCTCACTACTAGATATATATCCAGAGAGTATGAAATCAGTATGTTGAGTTGATACCTGCAATCTCATATTAACTGCAGCGATAGTCACAATAGCCAAGATGTGGAATCGCCTAAATGTTCATTAATAAATGAATGGATAAAGAAAACATAGACACGATAGGATAGTATTCAGCCTTAAAGAAGGAAATCCTATCCTTATCAACAACACGGATGAACTTGGAGGGCATGACGCTAAGTGAAATAAGCCAGGTACCAGAGAGCAAAATACTGCATATCACTTATATGTGGAGTGCAAAAAAGGTGAACTCACAGGACAGAGTAAAATGGTGGTTATAAAAGGCTGTAGGCATGGGGTAGGTGGGGAGATGTTTGTCAAAGGACAAAAAAATCTCAGTATTTCAATTAGAAGGAATAAGTTCAAGAGATCTATTGTACTTTATGTTAACTAGAGCCAATAATAGTATGTTGTATATGTGAAAATTGGTGTGGTGCACACCTATACTCTCAGCTACTCAGGAGGCTGAGACAGGAAGATTGCAAGTTCAAGGCCAGCCTTGGCAGCTTAGCAAGATTCTGACTCAAAATAAAAAGGGCTTGCATATACCTGGTGTGGTGGTGCACACTTATAATCCTAGTACTTGGGAGGCTGAGACTGGAGGATCCAGGTTCAAGGACAGCCTCAGCACTTTAGTGAGGCTCTCAGAAACCTAAGTGAGACCTTGCTTCCAAATAAGATACAAAATCAGACTGGGGATGTAGCTTGGAGGTAGAATGCCTTTGGGTTCAATTCCCAGTAACACACACACACACATGCGCGCGTGGTCTGGGCATATAGACTAGTGGTAGAGGGTCCCTGGGTTCACTTCCCCGTATGCGGGCAAGGGGACAAGGTGGGGGATGAGGACTGTTGAGAATAGATTTTAAGTATTCTTACTACACACACACACAAAGAATATGAGGTATGTGAGGTGATGTATATGTTAAACAGCCATTCCACATGTATACATATCAAAACATCATGTTATACGCCATAAATATATACAATTTTACTTATCAATTAAAAATAAACAAGACAAAGACCTCCCAAACAAAAAAATTAAAAACAAAAAAGGGCACAATTACCACTTCCATCCACTGATCATTACTATATACCTGTTAGGAATTAACCAAGAAACATTCAAGGTATAATTCAAAACCATTTAAAAACCGCTTCTAGGTTTATCGTAGGTTTATTTCCTGTATTTCTCACATTGCTAACTAGTTTGGGGCTAACTTAATTAAACAAAAATGGTCCCACTATATTTTTTCTCTTTCTTGTGGTACTGGCGAGTAAACTCAGGGGCATTCTACCTCTGAACTACAATACCTTCTCCCCTTTTTTGGAAGCAGGGTCTTCCTAACTTTTGAGGCTGGCCTCACAACTGTGATTCTCCTGTCTCAGCCTCCTAAGTACTAGTATTACAGGTGTGCATCACCATGCCCAGCTTCACTATCTTTAAAGTAGTTTGAATAATGCACATACATTAACACACATCCATCAATACACATACGCACACTATTAAAAATATTATAGTCATTCTAGCTGGGCTTAGTGATGCACGCCTGTAATCCCAGGACATGGGAGGCTGAGATTGGAGGATTACAGGTTCAAAGCCAGCATCAGAAATTTAGCAAGGCTCACAGCAATTTAACGAGGCCCTGTTTCCAAATAAAAGCTAAAAAGGGCTAGAAGTGTAGTTCAGAGGTAGAACTCCCCTGGGTTCAAGCCCCAGCACCATACAAAAAAATTATAGTCATCCTAAAAGGGAAATAGATCAGACAGTGAGTCTTCCTCCCACAAAAATCTGGGAATTCATGATTAAGCTAAGTAAAAGCATTTACTAGGCATTCAGTCAAAAGGTCAGGTCACAAACTGATTTTAGTCCACTTACTTATCCTTTCTGATACTTAGTATATTTAAAAAAAAAAAAAAAACTTCAAACAATTGAATAATACTTCTCAGGGGTTTGATGTGGGAATCACAATGTTTTTGAAGAATTTTGTGATTTTTAAATCTATAAAGAGTGTTCCTTATAAATAAGAAAAATCCAACAAAGCAAATAGAATGTTCACATCATTATCATCTCTGTTGTTTATATTGTTTGTCTTGGAAAGACCAAATACATTTAAAAGGAATAAGGAAAACATTCAGCTTCTATAACATTAAGCAATTATAATATAATATACAAGCTAAAAATTTATATGGAATAGGTCAATCCTGAGAAACCCTGTCAGCTTAGAAGAAGTTAATGTTCCATTCAATACTTCTTTTTTAAAACTGCTTTTACTAATACCTACAAATCAAAGGTTCTCTAAGGACAGAAACTATGCATTTTAAATCTTTAACTAGATCTTTGTATTTAATCTAAGACTACTGTAAAGTTTTTGATTAACATAGTTTAACATAATTGTTTAAATAGTCTAAGGTAAAATATTAACAATTTAATTAATTTGTTTTGGCTATATCCTCAACTCCCCCCAAAATGTTTTGTTTTGTTTGTCATGGTACTGAGGATTGAATCCAGGAGCATTCTACCTCTGAGCTATACCTAGCCTTTTTAATTTTTTTTTAGTACTGGGGATTGAACCCAGGGGCATTCTACCTCCGAGCTACACCCCCAGTCCTATTTTTTATTCTTTATTTTGAAACAGGGTCTAAGTTGTGGAGGCCTCACTAGATAGCTGAGACTGGCCACCAACTCAGATCCTCCTGTCTCAGCTTCCCAAGTACTGGGATTACAAGCGTGTACCACCATGCCTGGCACCTTTTTTATTTTGAAACAGGGTCTCACTAAGTTGCTCTGAACTTGTGATCTAGATTACAGGCATGTACCATCATGCCTAACTCAGTGCCTATATTTTTAAGTAATATCAATGAAAATGTGTGATACAGAGGAAGAAAAAAAATCAATACTGTTTTCAATAAAATCTAAATCACTCTAACACTGAAGTATGTATTTTCCCCCCAAGCACTCAGATAAAGGGATGGCTAGAGAAGTCATGCCAAACCAAACAAGCAAAGCACCATAATGTGTTGCACGTAGTTTAGAATTTTCAAGTATCTTAAAGAAAGAATAATCCAGCTGTTTCATGTTCTATCTTGTATATATTTATGTTTAAGAATGTGAATTTTAAAATAGACACCACTAAATTTAATTCTATCAGAAATATATTTTAAATCTTCAAAAGCCTATTTCTTAAACACTCATGAACTTTTATTTCATAATGCATAAAGATTCTCTCATGTTGTTTTCAACTTTAATTCCTAGAAAACAGAATTCAAAATTTACCAATGACTCTTATTTACAGGGATACCCTGTGTCATTGGTAAAATTTGAATTTATATATATATATATGTATATATGTATATATATATATATCACATAGAACTTTAATCAAAACTAGCTTTATAAATTCAGTATGTGTAAACATCCATCTAATATACTACAATAAAGGTATGAAATTGTTTTATGTGCATGAAAAGCAAATTCTCCGAAAATATTCTCCTCAAAGAGGAAAGATAATGAAATAATATAAATAGTGGTTAAAATTTTTATAGTTATAAATGCTGCCAAATTTAGCAAGATAGTTAAATTACTCTTTTACTTCTAATAAATGTTTAAAGGAATGTACAAGTAATGCTTTTTAAATCACTTGGCCATATACTCTAATATTTGTGCTTTTTATTTTTACAATTGTACCATTTTTTCGTTGAAAATTATAGCTTCTACTTACACAATTTACCCATCATTTAAAGTGATTTTTTTTTTCACATTTTCAAGTTACTTTATAAGTTCAGTACTGTGAAGATTTTTCAGAGTTCTTAAACTCATTAATTATATAATTAATTTGATTGAACATTTTACAGTAATCAAATAATTACAGATTTAAGTACATAATTTTAATAACACTTAAAATGTAACTTCCTGAATCTTCGTAAATAATGGTAAATTATTAACAAATAGAAATAAAATTCAGCAGTCTATGTGAATACAACAGGTTTTCATTTTTAAAAAATGCTTAAGATGAGATATCAAAATCAGCAAATGACATCTTCTTTCCATTAGGCATATAGTTATTTTACAGTAGGTGCTGATTTCCTCCAAATAATACCAGTTTAAAAGGAGGCAAAATCCTAAAACACAGAACAATCAAAAGATTATAATGCTCGTACCTAATACTTCCTAAACTGGCTTTAGAATAGTCAGCACTTCACATTCCATTTCATTTTATTTTCATGAAAAGGAAAGTCTTCACTAATTGTTTAACATCCACATTATAATTGTAACCTTCCTGCTCCAGAGCTGTAATATGAGTTCTGACAGTCACTCTTGCTATTCAAGTGTCATCTTCTTTATTTGGTGAAAAAGTGCATCTTTTTCCAAGTGGGCCTCTGCAAGAGCCATTTTAGCTTTAGCCAGTTCCTGCTTAAGAGATTCATTCTCTTCCATGAGCTGAAATAATAAATTTTAAAAATTAGAGAATTTAATAATTTCCAGAAAATATAGACTATTTTATATAATATACAAAAGTGTGACACTGGGACAGTAAAAGTAACTGATGCTGGTAAGAGTCCACTTAAGCTAAAATTGCTTTGAAAAGCTACCTGGAATTAAAAATGTTCCACTTAAGCTAAAATCACTTTGAGAAGCTATGTGCAATTAAAAATGTTCCTAAGTTTTAACCCAAAAATTCAAAGCACTGATTAACTAATTTTCAAATTTAATAGTAATTTTGTTTCATTGTAACACCCTTGGACCTTTCTGTGGCTCTACATACTGCTGATCCCATCCCCCATTCTCAACCCTCTCTTCGTTTTTGACTTTGAGGCCACAGTTCTTTCATGCTTATCTCCCTCAACCTATGCCTTTTTCGCCTTCTTAAGAACCCTTAAATTTCATATTCTAATATGGTCAACTTTTGTCATTTAAGTCACTCTTTTGGATGGTCTCATCTACTCCCATGGCTCAACCATCATAGATAGTCTGACTCAGCACAGACCTGCCTCCTGAGCTCCAGATTCACATTCTGAATATACAATTAGACATCTTCTACTAGACAGCCAACAGATCTCCCCTCCCCTCTTTAAGACATAGCCAAGTATTTTGGCCTCTAAGAGCCATTTCCTAACCCCTGAGTTTGAGGATACCAAATCAAAGACTTCCTGCATTTACATAAATACATTAACATATTTTCTTTTAATTTCAAAGAGTTCTCAAACTTATTTTAGTCCCAGCTTAAACATTCTTACCTTACACATCAAGTGACATTGTTCCCTATACTTTCCCCAATCTGTAGAATAGCACTTGATACAGTATGTTGTCGCTGCCAATTGCAAACTTTTGAGTTATTTAATAGAAAGGAACAATATACTGCCTAGTTTTATAATCCTAGCTCAGAGCTGTCAACTAATCCTTGATGAACAGATGAACTCATGCTGTGGTTCTAAAACTGAGAATTAACATTCTGAACATTTTGTTTATAATGGCAAAACAATTAAAAGCAATTTGAATGTTAACAAATGTTAAAGAGAAAGGTGCAGAAATAATAATATATCCACATCCACATTACTCGGCCATTAAAGTAAATATGAAGCAAATGTAGTAATATGAAAAAAAAAGTTTGTTAAATGTTAAGTAAAAAATAGAGTACGTATACTTGAATATTAATTTTAAAAAATGCAAAAACATCCAGAGGAGAAATCACAAAAATACTGATAGCACTGCAAGAGGGTAGAAGGAATTAGTGTTTTCTTATCTTGCTCAATACCATAACCACAACATCTAACACAGTGCCAAGGTACAATAACAAGCACGTAAATAAGTAAACAGACACTCTTTTAACTATTAATATTTAATTATTTTAATTGCTAAAACTGAGTCTGAATTAACTTTCCCATTACCTGTTCTCTAGTAAAGTTGGAGGAGAATTCAGGAAAATTAACTGGCTGAGAAGGCCAAGGAAACTCTGGGCTTGTCTGAGTGGCTTGACTGACACTAGGTTGTTTCTTTGGATATTGTTTTCCACTGGTCAGCAGTACCGAATCACTTTTGACATTTTCTTTCGGATCATTTTCAGTGTTTAGCATATGAGAATCTGATCAAACAAATAAAATACTCAGGTAACATTTCCAAATACTTGATGAGCTTTTAAAAGTTCTACTGTGAAAATTGAATTTTATTTATTTATTTATTTAATTTATTTGCAGTACTGGGGATGAAACCCAGGGGCATTCTACCTCCGAGCTACACCTTCAGCCCTATTTTTTATTCTTTATTTTGAAACAGGGTCTCACTAAGTAGCAGAGGGCCTCACTAAGTAGCTGAGGCTGGCTGTGAACCCAGATCCTCCTGTCTCAGCCTCCCAAGTAATGGGATTACAAGCGTGCACCACCACCTGGCTTAAAACTAATTTTAAAATGAGTATATACCCCAATTAGTATGACAACAGTATTATGAGATAGAAAAATAATAGAAAAATTTCAGTAAAATCAAAAGCTCTTTCTTAGAAAAGAAAATTGAATAAACCTTTAGTTAGATTGACCAAGAAAAAAAGAAATTACAAGAATCAGAAGTAAAAGAGAGGACATTATCACTAACCTTACAGAAATAAAGGCATAATCATATGCCAACAAATTAGATAACCAAGATGAAATAAATTCCTAGGAAGATACAAACTACCCAAATGGACTCAAGAATGCAATGCAAATAGACATATAGCTGGTAGAGAGATTCAATCACTAATTAAAAACCACCCACGAAGAAAAGCTGAGGCTCAGATAGCTTTACTGGTGAATTCTTATTATTTAAAGAACAATAAAAGTTGGGTGTAGCAGAAACAGCTAAGACATTTGTAGATCGGCTTCAAGCCTTGGTCACTACCTGGCCCTCGTTTACCTCTTTGCTAGGAGGAGTTATCGTAGCAACAGCAATAGTCATTCTAGGTCTATGCAATATACTACTTGTACGCCTTGTGATCAATGCCTATGTTAGTATACGAGCAGATTTACATGGAATAAAAATGCAAGCACTGCCTCGCACAGGGCCTGGTAGTCAATGACGGGTTTGATTTTCTCAGGGCTAATCAACCTAAGACAGGGCTCGTTGAATGACTCATCGAGACCCCATGACGGGTAAGATTAAGCACCTGGTAGGAAACGACCTAAGACAGGCACAGTCCTTCGTGCATTTTAAAATAAAAAAAGGGGAGTTGTGGGAGCCCAGCTGGGCCCTTTCCCCCCTGGCAGTTGCTATCTGCATATATGAGCAATTATACTGACTCTTCTGCTATGGCTACATTGGCGTCTCGAAGTCTGGAGATTGCCCCTAGGATGAGTAGATGAAAGACCCTCCTACTTCTTGGAAAGTAAAGATATGACCCTAAAGGAGTATGGTTTTATGACTCTAGAAAGTTTGCTTTACCAGGCTATGTTAAGAATGTGGAATATATGTGTAAAACGAAGAAGTGGTGCTATTTGTGATCTGACAATGATTGATATGTCATAAATGTCTATGTAACCCTGTTGTACTCAAGAAATGTATAAAAAATCCGTGCTGAAAAAAAAAAATAAATTAAAAAAAAAAAAAGTTGGGTGTAGTGGCACATACCTGTAATCCCAGTACTTGGGAGGATGAGACAGAAAGATTGAAGGTTTGAGGTCAGCCTCAGTAACTTAGTGAGACACTGTTTCAAAATAAAAAAAACAAAATAGGGTTGGGGGTATACATCAGAGGTAGAATGCCCCTGGGTTCAATCCGCAATACTGCAAAAAAAAAAAAAAAAAAAGTAATAATAATAATATAAAAGAACAATAGCAAGCTGACCATGGTGGCTTACGCCTATAATCCCCAGGTACTCGGTGAACTAAGGCAAGAGGATGACAGCCTGAGCAACTTAGCAAGACCTTGTCTCAAAATCAACAAAGGGGCTAGGAATGTAGCTCAGTGGTAGAATGCTTGCCTAGCATGCACAAGGACCTGGAGTCAATCCCTAGTATAACAACAAGGGAATAACAACAAATCTTTACAAATTTTATAAACATTTCCCAAAAAAAGAAAAGTAGGAGCACTTTCAGACTCCTTCTCTGAAGCCAGTCTTATCAAAGCCAAAGAAATCACAAGAAAACTAAGATCAATGTACTTATGAATCCATATTCATATGCTTATGAATCCATATCCTTAATAAAATACTGGCAATCAGAATCCAGTAATATATAAACGTTATCTACACTACAACTGATCCCAGAAATGGAAAGTTAACTTAACATAAAAAAAATCAATTAATGTAGATTATTTTATCTTCAATAGAAGAAAAAATAAAAGCCCTATCATCTCAACAGATGCAGAAAAAGCATTTGACACTAATCAAATACCTTTTCATGATAAAAACACTCAATGAGCTGGAACAGAAGGGAGCTTCCTCCATCTGATAAAGGGAATCTATGAACACCCCCATAGCTAATATCATATTATCATGAAAAGACTGGATATTTTTCTTCTTTGCTCAAACCAGAAGTAAGTATATCTGCTCTCATCATCTCAATGTTGTCCTAGAGGTTTCAGCCATGGCAGCTGGGCAAGAAAAAGAAATAAAAGGCATCTGACTGGAAAGGAAGAAATAAAACTATCTCTATTCACAGATGACAGGATCTTGTATACAGAAAAAAGCTAATGAATCAACTAAAAACTATTAGAATTCAAGAATGAGTTCAAGGTTGCAAGATACAAAATCAATATAACAGTAAATTCCATTTCTCTATACTGTAATAAGGAAACTAAAAATGAAGTTAAGAAAATAATCCCATTTAAAATATCTTCAAAAAGAATATGCACAAGACCCTGGATTCCATCCCCAGCAGGGCCAAAACCAAAACAAAACATTGTTGAATTATTCAAGGAACTAAAGATGATCTAAATAGATGGAAAAATTTCCCATGTCCATGGATTGGAAGACTTAATATTGTTAGATAGCAATGTTCCCCAAATTGATTTATACACAGCTTTAACACAATCTCTATCAGAACCTAAGCTGCTTCTTTGAAGAAATTACCAAACTGATTTAAAAATTCATATAAATTGCAAGGGACCTAGAAGAGTCCAAATAATCTTGGGAAAGTACAATAACTTTGGAAGATTCACATGTACCAATTTCAGTTTACTCCAAAGCAAGCTAATAATCAAGACAGTGTGGTACTGTCATAAGGATAGATTATAGATGAATAGAATGAAACTGAGAATCCAAAAATAAACCTGTGTGTGTCTAGGGTCTTTATCCATTTGACAAATAAAAAAAAATGAACTCAACTATATCATTTTGAGTTAAAGAGCTCAATTAAAAACCTCAATCTTTAAAACTTTTAAAAGAAAACATAAGGGTAAATCTTCATTGATCTCAGATTGAAAACAGAGTTTGAGATAGGATGTCCAAAGCAAAAAGTAGCAAAAGAAAAAACAGATAAAATAGCTGGGTGTGGTGGCGCATGCTTGTAATCCCAGCATTAGGGAGGCTGAGACCGGAGGATCCGGGTTCACGGCCAGCTTAAGCTACCTAGTGAGGCACTCCACAACTTAGTGAGACCTGGTTTCAAAATAAAGAATAAAAAGTAGGGCTGGGGGTATAGCTCGAAGGCAGAATGTCCCTGAGTTCAATCCCCAGTACTGCAAAAAAAAAAAAA
>PVLC010009105.1:0-55432 GCA_004027655.1 Graphiurus murinus | reverse complement strand
GTAATCCCAGCATTCGGGAGGCTGAGACCGGAGGATCCGGGTTCGCGGCCAGCCTCAGCTACCTAGTGAGGCACTCCGCAACTTAGTGAGACTCGGTTTCAAAATAAAGAATAAAAAATGGGGCTGGGGGTATAGCTCGGAGGTAGAATGCCCCTGAGTTCAATCCCCAGTACCGCCAAAAAAAAAAAAAAAAAAATCAAAAGAAACCTACAGGTGCAACTTCCTAATTTATATATATGGCAACTAGTCGAAGTGTTTTTAAACATTATACAGACCAACAGAGTACATAGGAAAGCTAGGAGGAACATTGGGGCCACTGATTGGCAGCCTTTGCTGCAGAGAGGGGAGAATCCCATCAATTCATGCCCTTTATACCACCCCCACTCTGTCACCTTCCCTTTGATGTAAGCCATCCTCAAGAAACATCTTACAGTTCAGTTAGACCATCACCATCCTTACTATCAAAATTGCTTCACCACAAGAATCCTCAAGAATACCAATTATGTAATAGTTAGGTATTCACCTGTTCAATTTGGAATATTCTTACCTATCCAAAAGTCAAGTATTCAAGTAAGTTAAGTTCATTCCAATTCCTTCACCATCTGCATACCTGGAATTACTACCTGGATTTGGTGCCAATTTTGACCCAAATCTGTTAGAACGTTTCGTGATACCTACAAGCATCACTAAGATTTGCATTTCTGAAACAGTGAAAAGCAAGAAAGGTAGGACAAATTACTTGGAGATGAAGTCACATCTGCCTTCACTTAGCACCATATGAAGAATCCATACTCAGTCTAAAGTAGTGGAATTGATTTAAATATTGTTTAAGTTTAGGGTTCCCTTAGAAATGGGCCCTGGCAAGGAATCAAGTGCAAATTCGCTTGAGAAATAATCCTAGGATGCACCAGGAAGAGAGGGAAGAACTGAGACAAGGAAGGAAAAAAGCCAATGCAGGTATCACTGGGGGAAAACAAGGCTCTGTCCTCTAAGAACCTTAGAAAGCCCTGTGGGACATGGCTCAAAGATGTCACGTCTGGAGGGGGAAGAAACTGGACTATGGATCTGCCAACTCCTGTCCTTTTGTTGTTGTTGTTAAGAGCTGTTCCCGGAGACCTTATCTCCTAGTACTTCTGCTCACCTACGTTCATGAGACAAGCTTACTTCTATATCTAGAGAAAACCTCAAAGAGTCATAGAATTTGCAGGAAGAAATCTTTGGTGAAAATAAATATCCTGTGTCTTAGGCATTTCAGCCTACTATAACAAAATATCTTAGATTGGGAAATTATAAACAAAGTAAATTAACTGCTCACAATTCCAGTATCTGAGAAGTCCAAGGTCAAGGCACTGGCAGATCTAATGAGGGCTTGCTCTCAGCTTCCTGGTTGGTGCCTTTTGGCTGTGTCCTCACTTGGTAGAAAGAAGCAAGAAGCTCCCTCAGGCCTCTTTTATACGGACAGTGAGTCCACACATGAGAGTACTGCCTTCATGGTCTAATCACATCCTGAAGTCCACCTTTCAATACTGCTACACTGGGAATTAAGTTTCAACACTTGAATTTGAGGAAGACAAAGACTTTCAAACCACAGCACTCTGCTAGTGTCCTCATGCATTTAGGTCACTAACAGACATGAAAGCATTCAGAAGCAGGACATTGGTGAACAAGAGGCCAAGACAGTCCACAAAAAATATCCTGCTCACTTGGGGAATCTGTATAAAGTGGGCAAACTTCTAGTTTACATATCACAAAAAGATGTCTTGCTATGAAATATTGGAGATGATGTTATATAGTCTTTTCAAATATATAGTTGAGCAAAGGATGGGAGTTCTACAGAAGTAAAAAACAAAGACAAACCCCAACCAGGCAGGGTGGAGATAACACTGAAGCTGTCTGTCCACAGAGAATCTGTCACCTCCCATGAATCCCTGCTGTGGAAGTTTGCAACAATGTGTACACCAATGTCCGCACACACAAGACTGGAAAGTTGACAATTTCAGAAACCAGAACCTTAGAAGAGTCATAGTCATGGTTTAAAAAAAATGGGTTAGAAAAATATATAATATGAAGCAGAGAAAAATATATAATATGAGAAGTCCAGGTAAGTTACCTAACTCTGCCTCCTCTCTAAGGAAAGTAAGTGTTCTGTGAGAATTAGTAGCTCTAGATATGGATACCATATAGGTTTATTATAGTGGTTATTATATGGAAATGTATACATACCACCTTCATGGTTTAAGAAATCCCAAGCCTATGAATTAAGTTAAAGTGCTTTTTGATTAGGAACATCTGGAGTACATTTTCAGAAGGAAATGTTCTTCATCTCTGGAGGAACACACACTCTCAGTTCATGTCTCACTAGATTTCTAATTATTCAACCAAGAGCTCACAATCCAAAATTTAAAAGCACAAGGACATGAAACCCCATTCAGGAAAATTAGAAAAAACAAGCAAACAAACAATAGAATTATACCCCTAAAGATATTAGATTTTGGAAACATAGATACCGGATATAAAATAGGCATGTGCAACATGTTTAAAGAAATAAAAGTTGAATCCAAAACATAAGAGAAGAAAAATATAATATAAGAAAGATCAGGGAGATTTGAAAAACAATAAAATAAAACCCCTTAACTTTAAATATTTAATTGTTAAAATTAAAAATAATGGGTAACTTAAAACACAAATTTTAAAATAGCTGAAGAGAATGAACTGGGTAAAAGGTCTGAAACTATTATTTCAAATGTATCACAGAGAAATCAAGACATGAAAATGTGAGCTATAACTACAGTGAAAATGGAGAAAATTAAAAGCTGAAAAAAGAGCCGGGTGTGGTGGCGCACGCTTGTAATCCCAGCATTCGGGAGGCTGAGACCGGAGGATCCGGGTTCGCAGCCAGCCTCAGCTACCTAGTGAGGCACTCTGCAACTTAGTAAGACTTGGTTTCAAAATAAAGAATAAAAAATAGGGCTGAGGGTATAGGTTGGAGGTAGAATGCCCCTGAGTTCAATCCCCAGTACCGCAAAAAAAAAAAAAAAGCTGAAAAAATACTAGGAATATCCCATAACTGTGAAAGACATGAATACTCAGGTTCAAGATATAAAATAATGCCTGTGCAGACTCCTAAAAGGAATTCTATACCAGACCGATAGGGGTAAACCCACAAATCACCAAGCGGGGGGGTAGAGGAATAGTATAAGTAGCAAGAGAAATTACTTAATAAAAATTATATTTAGTCTGGTAGTAGATTTATAACTAGTAACAACAATATACTCAGTGCAAAGAAAAAATAACAATCAACCTGGAATTTCATGCATAGCTAAATATATTCAATGATGAGCATGAATTGGAGACTTTTTGGGCTAACAAAATCTAGAGTGTTTGCCACCAGAAGATCTTCACTAAAGGAACTTTAAAAGGCTACTTCAGAAAGAAGGAAAATGCTCCCAGACGGGGGTTCTTAGATCCAAGCTGGAAAGATGAGCCAAGAACTGGCAAATCCAACAAGAATGAATGCAATGATAGCAATGTCTAATTTGAAACAGGAATGTATTATGTTTTCTATTGCTGCATATCAAATTACCCTTAATGTAGCAGTTTAAAACAATAAGCATCATCAACTCACAGCTTTTTTCCTCTGGGGCAGGCAGGAATTTGGTGTGTCTCAGTTGGGTGTACCTGACCCAGAGCCGTGGAGGTGAGCTTGGCTGATGGGGAGGGGTACTTCCAATTCATGTGATGTGTGGCTATGGGCAGCTTCAGGTCCCCTCCCAAGCTCACTCCCTTAGCAGGACTTAGGTCCTCTGTGGCTGCCAGCCAGAGATCCTAGGTCCTTGCCATGTAGTCTCTCCACAGGGTTGCCCACAACATGGTGGCATGCGTCCTCTAGAGTAAGGGTTCTGAGAAAGAGTAAGAGGGCAAGGAAGACAGACATGAGAGTCTTTTTGTAGCCTAGTCTCAGAAGCATGGTCTCAACACTTTGTCATGCTCTATTTAGAAGCAAGTCACTGAGCAGGAAGGGGATTGCTCAAGGGTATAAATACCAGGAGAAGGGATCTTAGGGAGCCATGTGGGAGGCTGCCCCAACCAAGGGACTAATGCAGCACAAAGCAACAGGATAACCACCATGCAAGGAGGGGGACTGGTGGTGGAACCCAAGGCATGCTGATGTCCTTGTCCTTGTATCTTCCAGGGAAGAAAGTAAAGATGATGCCTAGTTGATCTTTAGTTTATGCAAAACTAAAAAGTTCTAGAGATCTGTTCATAACAGCGTGAATATATGTGAAACTACTGAACTGGACACTTGAAAATGACTACAATGGTCAATTTGATGCCATGTGTTTTAAACCACAATATAAATAAATCAATACAAACATACATACATACATAACAAGGAAAATAAATACTCACTTTAAGCTTTATTAAATAAAATATTTGTGCAAAATTTCAAGGGTAACTGCTGCAAGACTAGAAATATATAACTTCTAAACTACTAAAATAAAAAATTAAAAGTCTAATCAAGCCATAAAAGTGATGGGAAGAACCATAGAAAGATCATGAGATTATGATAAATTTAGAGATTATGATAAATAAAATCTGAATTAACTTGATTAAAAAACAAAATAAAGAACACCAGATTGCATTTTAAAATCAGCTATCTGCTCTCTAAAGAAATGTACTTGATATACAGCTCTATAATGAACATTATATTTATTATTTTTGTGTGTGTGGTACTGGGTATTGAACCTAGGGACACTCTATCTCTGAGTTACACTCTCAGCCCTATTTTATTTTATTTTTTTAGTTTTAAATAGGGTCTCACTAAGTTATTGAGGCTGACTTTGAACTTGCGATCCTCCTGTCTCAGCCTCCCAAGTACTGGGATTACAGGTGTGCGCCATCACACCCAACTTGAACATTATATTTAATGGAGAAACATTGGAAGATTTTTGTTTAAAATCTAGAATGAGGCAAGTATGTCTATCATCACCACTTCTATTTAATATGTAATGAGGCCCCCACAAGAATCATAAAATAAAATAAAATAAATGTGTAAGGACTTAAAAGGTGGGATCAAAGCTGTTATTATATGTTTTCAACACAACTTTCTATATAGAAAAACCTAATCAACAAGTTACTAGAATTAATTTAATTAACAATTTACTTGGGGACTAATTTACTGCATTATTCCAGGAGATAGCTAGCATGTGTCACTTTAGTTAATTCATTTCCATAGCCTTAGAGTCCACCATTGTATGTACAAGCTACAATTGTATCCCTCCTTTTTCTGATGAATTATGAGGTTGCTTCCCAATTTTTTGTCATTGCAAACTATTGTGCACATCTGTTATCTATGTCTCCTATGCAAGAAAATGTTCCCCAGTCCAGAACTTTTCTTTCTGTACTTCTCTGAAGCTCAGCCTGGGCAAAGAAAAGTTTCTCTAGCATCATCGGATTTGTCTAGTAATGTCTCCACGCACACTGACAGTTTTTCAATGTTATGTTCTCAAAATACATGAGCAGATGGCAAGAAAAGGCTGAACAATATCCAAGGGGTTACAGCGATGGTGTTAAGGAGAAGGGAGTAGTGTTAAGTCTGGCTTTTTGCAACTTTGCTGTGAAGCAGAATGAACTCCCGTGTTGTGACTAACGTGTGCAGGGGCAGCGGGGGCTGGAGGCTGTGATTATCCCAGTACGCTGTGCTCATTCCTTCACCTGAAGCCCAGCTTCCCATCTTATGTCTCATGGCAGCTTTCTGTCTTTCAAAATGATTTTTAAAAATATTTTTAGCAAAACTTTTTATTTCTCTAATGAAGAAGGGAATAAAACGAGGGGATGTTGGTTTGGGAGACAGAAAAATGAGTCCTTCTTTGGTTAGGAATTTCCATTGCTGGCAGAGGTGTCAAGCCTAGTGCAGTTGCTTCTTTTCTCCTCCAGCACTTTCTTAGTCAGAGTCCTCACTGCTATAATCCAAAGACCTGACCATGTAACTTAGAGGAAAGAAGATTTATTTGCTCACAGTTTCCTTGGAAACCCTGGGTTCAGCCCATGTGAGGCCAGGGACCACAGATCTTAGGGCATGGCAGCAGGAAGCAGAGAGAGGGAGAGGTCAGAAGCAAGAGAGAGCAAGCAAGCAAGAGGAGTCAAAGACTCAGGCACAATCCCTAAAGTCATACCCCAGGGACCCACCTTCTCCAGCCACCCCCACCACCCTAGGTTTCCCCCAGATAAATTCATTACATTGGATTTGTCCACTGATGAAATTACAACTCTCATGGCTTAATACATGAGCTCTTTAGGGGGCCTTCTACATCTACCCAGGACACTTGCAAATGCTGTAATCCTATGCTCTCCATGCCACAGATGTTCCCAGTTGTTCTGTGTTACAGGCAGGGAGAATGTGTGTGTGTGTGTGTGTGTGTGTGTGTGTGTGTGTGTGTTTTACTCGGAATTGAATCTGGGGGCATTCTACCTATGAACTACACCCCCATTCTTATCTTACTTTTTATTTTGAAACAGAGTCTGGCCAAGTTGCTGAGGGCCATGTTAAGTTGCTGAGGCTGGCTTCGAATCTGCAATCCTCCTAAGTACTTGGATTATAGGTGTGCACTTTCTTGCTGAGTGGGGCACCCAACAGACTCACCCATTCTGGCCCCTGCACATTGATGTAAAAGATGCAGGAAGAAATGGTGAACTGGCTTGGGAATAAAGAATTCAACTTCCCTGATTTCACTCCAAGACATTCTGATAGGCATTCATATTGGGTGGGTATCCTCTTTGCTTTCTCTGGAAAGTTCCGATGTATCTTTAGTAAGTCTGGCATTCCACACTCAGAAGATACTGAGCCTCTTGTTTTCCATGGAAGGCTGAGTGTGTGATCTTTAAGTGGAATGCCTCTTTGTAGCCACATTCAGAAGCAGCATCTTCTCCAGCCCGCCGGATTGTGCTAAGATGGAAAAGAAGGCTCTTTATGAATCATCTCCACCAGTGGAATTGCTTCCTAGCAAAAGTGAAAATTGATTTTTTTATCTTCCTTTGGCTGGCTAGGGGATTGGAGGCAGCAGTAGCTGATTCCTGCCCATGCGTAAGGAGTAGCAGGAGGAAAATACATGAAGTTGATCTCCTCCTAGAAAGTGTTCTTTTGGGGGGTGGAGTATCTCAAGAATTAACATTTGTTCTTTGGGCCTCTGAGTGTGACCAGAATTGCCTCTGGGGCCTTGAATGCAGCATGGGAAAGGAAGGTAAGTGACTAAGCAGATAGGAGCTGTCCCAGGCATCCACACCACCCTCCCTCCACAGATTTAGTGATGAGCAGAGGCTACTTAGCTCCTCTGGCAGTGATGATTTGCCAGATCCCTGCGGGCTGAGTGGGTGTAGAAGTTGTCAGCCTCCCATGGAACTGCAAGGCCCCTCTGGTTTCTCCTTAGGGAACCAGCTTCTCCAGTAAGAGTCTCTTTTAAAAGGACCCTGCCTACTGGATCTCCCCTCCCTGCAAGCTGCTGAGAGACAATATCAAATGCACAGACCCTGTGAAAAACAGCTGTGTGGTTTCTTAAAAAATTCAACATACACTTACCATATGACCCAGCAATCCCATGCTTGGGCATTTATCCCAGAGATATGAAAGCTATAACCCACACATGAATGGTCATGACAGCTTTATTGATACTAGACAAAAGCTGGCCAAATGTCCTTGTCTTTCCAGGATGCTTCTGGAGGGGATTCTTAGACCCTTAAGGTCTATGCATGTCCAAGCAAACACCATCCGCAAATTACTGCTCTATATCAAAGCACCAAGCTCCTTGTGAGCCCTTTGATTATTCCAGGACTCCTTAAAATACCCAGCCACCTCCGGCCTTGGCTCTCCTGGCCCCACACCTCCTATTCAGAGTTGTCACAATTCTGCTTCCATGTGTCCACACTGGGAGCATTTCACAGATGTGCCCTATTGTTTATCCTCTGCCAGCAGCCACTAACCCATTGCTCATCTTTTAAGCTCTATATCTTCTTGGTCCTTGGACACCCATTGTAAACCTTTCCAAGCCTAGGACTACTTTTGGTGGAGAGCTGATGCTCAGGAAATGTAGCAGAAACAAATGCTTTCAGGTGCTTTTGCCAGAATTATACCTAAGCAGAGCTCTGCCTTTCTTGAAAGAATTCTGAGAAGTCACTTGCAGCTGCTGAGTTCCAGGGGGCTTGGTGTGATTCCAACTCCCCAGCACTGAGAAAAAGGGAAACATGTGTTGCGTCTCCAGAGACAGAGAGAAAAGAGAGGAAGGGAGGGAGCTAGAAATAGAAATAGAAATAGGTAATCTAGTGGTTGGGGTAGAGGAGGTGGAATATACCACTGAAGCTCCCTAAGTCACCATAGGTTCTATAAAACTTGTGAAATGCTTAGTCAAGAGATTTATTAGGAGATCTATGAAAGGGTTGCATTTTGAACCTGTAATGGTGTGTGGTAGATCTAGGAGCTCACCTATAAAATCACACAGCCAAGGAGTCAGCACACAACCTAGATGGTTTCTAACAGTGGCTTTCAAATGAGGTGGGAGATAAAATTACCTGGAGAGTGTTTAAAATTCTCAGTGCCAGTAGCACATGCCTGTAATACCAGTACTTGAGAAGCTGAGACAGGAAGATCACAAGTTCGAGGTCAGCCTCAGCAACTTAGTGAGACCCTCAGTAACTTAGTGAGACCCTGTTTCAAAATAAAAAGTAAATGAGGTATAACTCAGAAGCAGAATGCCCCTGGATTACATTCTCAGCACAAAACAAAATCTTGATACCAAGGCAGCACCCAGGTATATGACATTGGAATGGCTGGAGTCAGATCTTGACTTCTCCTCCCCTCCCCTTCCCTCCCCTACTCTTCTCTCTTCTCTTCTCTTCTCTTCTCTTCTCTTCTCTTCTCTTCTCTTCTCTTCTCTTCTCCTCTCCTCTCCTCTCTTCCTTCCTCCCCTCCCCATCCTTGGTCTCCCTTTCTTATCTTCTTTCTCTTTTTCTCCACATACCCTTCTTCAGTGCTTAGATCTGATCATACCCCAAGGCCCTCTGGCTTTTCTTCTACTATACTTTAAGTTTCATGGAAGCCACATTACTTTAAGTTTCCCAGATCAAACTTTAACTTTAAGTTTTTCTTTTTAACTTTAAGTTTTTCAGATCAGCAACCCAAATATACCATACCACTCAAAAAGGCACTCACCATGACTACCAGCAGCCTGCAGGGCATTGGGGTTCTTAATTTCTTATTTCACAAATAGTAGATACTCAACTGTGATGGTATTAATTCCATTTTATTACATTTGCTTTCAAGAACCATGCTTAAGGCATCTACATATGTCAGATGAAATACAAAAAAGATGTATTATATATACAATTTTGAATGTATAAGTCAAGTCCCAGTGAAATGTTAGCAGAATAGACTTGAATGGGAGTAAAACTACTGTTATTTGAACCAGTGACCCACTGGGGCCTTACTGGGCTACTCTATAGTGATACAGTTTACTAGTGGAAAAAAGAAGAGATCAGGGAGTAACAGAAAATCATAGCTAGAATACATTCAGCACATTGTTAGTTGTTTCTTTTTCTATAGAAAGGGAAGGGGACAGAAAGAACATAGTGGATTCAAGAACAGAAAAGATGAACTTAATTTTGTGTTGCAGTGGAAATGGATTTCCAGTGATGGCATTTCACCAAGGCAGTATGCATCATCTTCTTTTAAGGATCTACAGTGATGCTTGAACATTACTATGAATTCATAAGAGAAAATTAAAACCCCTAATCAAACACACAGCCACACAAGAAGGCAAACAGAGATGGAAGCACAGTTGGATCTGAATCATGAGCAGAGTACAAGCTTGTGGAACTGGTGATCAGCCAGCCTAAAGGGAGATGTCAAAGCAAGATCTGTTTGTGATTTCATTATATCTGGAAGAGAATTCTCAAAAATGCAGAGGGATGTCTGCCACTATTTGACCTGGGACTACCAGCTGCTCAACTACACTCAGAAACTCCATCCCAAGTAGTAAAGTAAATATTCCTGTTATCGTCAAGACAAAGTTAATTCACTAGCACCCTTCCAGAGAGTGTCTCCAAGGGGATAAAGAGGCAAATATCCCCAGCCTCACAATCCAGGCTTCCCAAGTAATTGCTGGCACCCATCAAAGTCGAAGCTGGAAATAGAAGCTCAACTCCCTCATGTCTTCTGTTGTCATCAAATTATCTGACCTTCTCTCCTCATCATCTATTTATCCAACCAGCTGATATTTGATACTGGTTATCTGAACATTCATAATGTAAACATGGTTTCTAACCTCTCACACCTTCCTCCATTGTGTAATCCTCAAGAAGAGTGATGTATCAATAATATCCACACTGCTTGATTATAAACTATGATAAAAGTACACACAGCATGCTGTGGGGTGTCAGAGGAAGGGCAGATGAGGAGCCCCCCAAATGGCATCCTGGGGAGGGTGTGGATGAGCAAGGGGAGGGGGTGAAGGTGCAGAAGGTGGGTAAGAGCAAACAAAATTTCCCTGTGGGAGATATAAACCTCTCACAAGATATTTATTGAAAATTAACCAAGCACACACATTTTCTGGACATTGACATTCTCCTGGGTCAGCTTGTTTTCTGCTCACAACACATGCAGGAGGCAATACAGGCTGTTAAAGTAATGTGGCTTCCAAGAAACCATCCATGAAAGTTAAAGTATAGTAGAAGAAAAGGCAGTGGGCCTTGGGGTATGGTCAGATCTAAGCACCGAAGAAGGGTATGTGGAGAAAAAGAGAAAGAAGATAAGAAAGGGAGACCAAGGATGGGAAGGGGAGGAAAGAAGAGAAGAGAGGAAAGGAGAGGAGAGGAGAGGAGAGGAGAGGAGAGGAGAGGAGAGGAGAGGAGAGGAGGAGAAGTGAAGGGAAGGGAAAAGAAGAGAAGAGAAGAGAAAAGGAGGGGGATAGAGACTATCTTCATATAGAGGAAGGACATGGCAAGCCTGGGGTTCTCCTTGGAAATGAACACAGGAGAGCTGGTGGAGGTAAGACTGGAGGGGCATCATTTCCTCTCACAGTGACTCTGCTGTAAGAATTCTACTCCTCTTCATGGGAGAGGGTAAGCCAATTTCCAACAGTGTTTATTTGCTTGCTTGCTTGCTTATTTGTTTTTTGTACTGGAGATTTGAGTCCAGAGGCATTTTACCTCCAAGTTACATCCCCAGCCCTTTTTTATTATTATTTTTTGTTTTGAAACAGGGTCTGGCTAAGTTGCTGAGAGTCTTACTATGCTGCTGAGGCTGTCCTCGAACCCACAATCCTCCTGACTTAGCCTCCCAAGTACTGAGATTACAGGCATGCGACACCATGCCTAGCAGTCAACCATTTTTAAAACCCAAGCCAGCAGTAGGACTGGAGGTATGGCAGGCATGTGTGTACCTGCATGTGCATGCACACACACACACACACACACACACACACACACACGTCTCTGAAACTGGTGAACGAACTCTGAATATGCTCTGTGGGTTGTACTAATATCAATGTCCTGATTTTGCTATTGTCCAATGTCTGTGTTCTTACAAAGGGGAAGTGTATGTGTACCTTTCTGTATCTTTTTGCAACTTCTCATGAGAATATCATTATTTCAAAAGATAAAGTTAAAAAAATTTAAGTAGAGCTACAAAATCAGACACCTGGGGCTAGAAGCATGAGAGCTGGCCCCTCCTCTTCACCTCAAACCACCGATCCAGCCACACAGACAACAGGGCGTGGAGCTATATCCATGGACTCTGAGACCCAGGGACACACTAAGACTTGTGTAAAACTCTGATGTATCTGTATTAAAGTTCCTTGACACAAGGGCCCAAGGGAAAGTCTCCCACCCCCAATCATTTCTCATATTGTGTAAGGACAACCACTTTAAAAACGCGAGCCACTCTGTCTTATTTTGGTAGGTGGTCTTGAAGCATTTGCAGCACAGATGGGGCCTGGTAACTGAGAGATAATCCTTTAATGCCATGGTTCTCACTAGGGGAACTTTGGCAAGGTGTAGAAACACGTTGGGTTATTACAGTTGGTGGGAAGGAAGGATGCTACTGGTATCTAGTGGGTAAAAACCAGAGATGCTGCTGGACATCCTAGGACACGCAGGGAAGTCCCACGACAAAAGAGTGTTTAAAACACAATGTCAGCAAGTTGAGAAACCCTGCTTTAAGAATCTCAACAAGTTTTCTCCAAATAACCTTTTATTATTCACTGGGCAAACAATGATTTGGGCAAGCCTTGTATAGTCCTCAGATTTGACGGCCCTGGTGCTTTGCAGCATCTGATAGAGGAATGCTGGAAGTTTACAAACAAATGTAATGTAATAGAGCATACGAAGGGCCTGGGTGGAAGCATAAATAAATACAGGGAAGGACGTGCGTGTATGATAGTGGGATTGGGAGATGGACTGTTTCCAAGAGGTCTGCAAACTGCATGTTTACACTCAAAGACATCACTTTCACAAATAAATTTGAAATAACTGCCAGGAAAGCTGACCAAATCTCCAATGCTTTTTAAAATACATTTATTGGTGCAGTGTAATTATATAGCATAGTGAGATTCAAAGCGATACACGGCACTTGGTGTGCTCCTCTCCACGTCCCTCCCTGCTTCCTCTCCTGCCTCCCTGAACATTCCGTGAGATTGGTAGCGATAGCTTCATCTATGGACATGATATTATTTGAATTATTTCCTTCCTCAGGCCTCACTTTTACCATCCCCACTTCCTTCCACTATTCTACTGGTCGGTCTCTCTCTCCCCCCCTCCCCCAAGAGATTCCATTTTTCTGCTTTTATATGCACTTCCTCTGGGAGAAACAACCTACTGCTTTCTTTGTGGCTTTATTCTTTATTAACATTCTTTTCCTAACAATGATGTTCTTCCAATACCATGGGAATGTTCCATTTCCTTCTCCTGCCCTTAGTTTATTCTATCTATACTTTTAAAATATTTATAAACACATAGTAGAATTAGTGTAACTGCTAATGAAACAAGAAATACATTATTAGACTCTTCTATTTTACCTCAGATGGCAACTTAAATTAATGCACAACTTTGAGGGTGCCCTTTCCTAAGCATCTATTAGTTTTCCTTTGTTTCTTTCAATATTGAGTGCCAAGTGTATGGTAGGTATCTCCATATTCCTGCTCTTATTTTTCAAGCTGAAAGAAGCCCTGAGACAGTGTGAAATGCTTAGGAAGGAGCCAAATGAACATAAGAAAAAATGGTAGATTTTCCCCCCAGGAAAATTCATGAACATACCAAAGGGGTCTTAATCAAATGCGCGCCAATGTTACATCTGCAAGGCTTGAACTGACTGGTGATCAGTTCCATGGCAGACACCCTGAGCAATGATGTGGATGCTAACGCTGTCGGGAACGCTATCACTGGCAAATGGGAACTTACAGCTCAGCTGAAATGAAAAGCAGCCTGAACCAGAACTACCCAGTGCCATATGTCTGCACAGAAAATATTCTGGGAAATCTTACAAATCCAGTAATTAACATACATAGTTGAGGCTCTGCCTTTTGAGTATCACTGCACAGTACTAGGCAACAATGTGGTGTGCGTGCGTGCGTGTGTGTGTGTGTGTGTGTGTGTGTGTGTGTGTGTGTAAAACACTTGGTTTGGATCTTGACTGATACTTTCTACTGCTGGGATCTGAATAAGTTAAAGCAACCTGTCTGAGTCTATATTTCTCCATCGGTAAAATGAAGAAAATCAGACCTATCTCTCAAAATTGTTCTTTATTTTACTGATAAAATAAGGATCTCTACTGACAGAGTTTAACAATGTGTCAGCTGGCAAAGGAATATATTCAAGGAATATATTCAATATTTCAAGGATCCAGCTCTGTTTTCACAAAGTAGAGAACGAAGGATTGGCTTGTGGCTCAGAAGCAATAAATTGATAATGGAAAAGTTGGTTTGCTTCCTCTCCTGAATGTCCAGAATCCTTTAAGGGAGAGATTTTATTTATCCAGTAGATGGATCCTATCAGGATAACAGAAACCATATCAGTTGTTTCAACAGAAAGAATTTAACATAGGGAATTGGTCAATCAATTGTTAGACAAAAAAAGAAAAGGAAAAAAAAAAGAAAGCAAAAGCAGGAGAGTGAAGGAGTGGAGAAGCAGCATGGCCCTGGAAGGCTGGAAGAGCAAAGGGCAGAGGATGGGGTTCTGGGAACCTGGATGCTGGAGAGAAACACCTTGTGAAGCTGAGACAGATTACAGAGGAAGGGGGAACCACTTTAGAGGTGCAGTTATAACAGAAGGTTGGGAACCCAAGCGCTGAGCCCGGCCCATTCTGGGAAAGTACAAAAGAGAGCTGGACCCTGGAACCAGCTGCCACTGCCAGGGTGATGGGCCACTGCCGGTGACATTCTCAGCAGGTACACCAGAAGCAAGTCCCTTCTGTGGCTTCAGCTCCAGCCCCCTCACCCAGCAGATGGCAAGGGGGAAGCATGGTTACGGTGAGCTAGCACAAACATGCTGGGTTGGGCTGATTGAAGAACAGGTTAACAGACAGTCCCATCCACCCATTCAATAGGTACACTAACTCTCCTCAGAAACAGTGTTGGTTGGAATGTGAACTAGTACAGAGGTTTCTCAAAAAACTGAAAACAGATTCACTATATGATCTAGAGAGTCCATTATTGGGTATATGTCCAAAGGAAATAAAATAAAATGAAACAGATATCTGTGCAAAGATATCTGTTTCCATGCTTCTTGCAGTACTATGAAAAAATAGCTTAGATAGGGAAACAACCTAGGAGCCATCGATGGATGGACAAAGAAAATGTGGCATATACAAAATGGAATATTATTCAGCCACAAAAATAATGAAATATTATTTGCATAATAATTATTGTATGCATGTGTCAAAATATCATAGTATTCCCCATGATGTATATAATTATGTGTCGACTGGAAAAAGAAACAGAACAGGGAAAAAATTAACTCTCCTCTCAAGTCCAGTGGGAAACACAAAAGCTCATGGAGGGCTGTGTGCATGTATGACTCTATCACTCAGCTTCATCATAGTGAGTGATTACAGTGCACCAATAAAAAAAAATGAAATGGAAAACAAAACAAACTAAACAAAAATTGGTCTTTAAGGAATCTCATGTTTAAATCAGGTGTTATAGAATAAATTGCATATAAAATACAAAGTCACACGCAAAGTACAAAGTAATACATATTTGTGCACCTTAAAGAGTATTTGAGATATAACTATTTTAAGAATTCAGAGAAGCAAAAGAATATTTCGGCACTCTCGGGAAAGCCTTCACAAAAGATGGGAATGAGCAAGGCCTGTTTCAGCAAAAGCTAAAAAGACTAAAACCATTTGCAACGGGAGCAAGCAGGCATGAGAGCGGTGGGAATTTGCTGGGTGCGTAGCCACCCCAGTGGGCGGGTTTGCGATGTAGAATGCGGAAGGTGGCGCCAGTACAACATTTCTAGACTTTATTTGGAGGTATAGTTGAGCCACTAGAGCCTTTTGAATGAGTAGAGTTATGTGTAAAATATATTATCTTTATAGTCCTTGTCATATCTAACCTAATACCTTGTACATAGTAGAACACTTGGAAAAAATAATTACATTGAATGGGATGGGACGGAATGGAGGGGTAAAATAGGATTACAAAGGCAGGCCTCAAACTTGAGAAGCTCCATAGATCTTCCTCTGCTTAATAATATGAATCAATATTTTATGAAATGTTCTGTGCCATCCATAAGCAATTTCAAGGTCAAAAGTTCAGGAGCTAGCTGGGCCTGATGCTGCACGTTTATAATCCCAGTACTTGGGAGGCTGAGACAGGAGGATTGCAGGTTCATGGCCAGTACCAGCTACTTAGGCTCTCCACAATTTAGTGAGAACCTGTTTCAAAATAAAGAATAAAAAGAAAAATGGGGCTGGGGGTGTACCTCAGAGGTAGACTGTCCCTTGGTTCAATTCCTAGTGCCACACACACCTAAGAAAAAGTTCAGGAGCTAAAAAAATTCAAGCTATGATAAAAATTTTAAATGATACATTTTTTTTTATTATTCTTTAGTACTAGAATTTGAACCCAGAGGCATTCTATCTCTGAGCTACACCCCTGGCCCTGTTTTGTTTTGTTTTGTTTATTTTGAAGCAGAATCTGACTATGTTGCTGAGGCTGGCCTCAAACCTGGGATCCTCCTATCTCAGTCCCCCAAGTACTTGGATTACAAACATGTGCCACCATGCCAAGCTAAATGATAGAATTTGAATGACAAAAGCGTTAAGATGTAAAGACATAACCAAACTTTCAAGACAAAGTGTCATACCGCGAATTGAGACCCTATTATCAGAGTAAACATGACATTGATCACCTCAAAGGGTGAACATAAGATTGACCTTGGAGAGACTAAGAGCTTCTGAATTTTTTTTTTTTAACTATTGGGCAAATTTATGATTTTGAATAAATCTTAATGACTTGTTTTAGTTGATATAATTGGTGTGAATTTTGAATATGAGTTCGCAGAGTGTACAATGTATTCATGAGTAATTGTTGTTTTCCTCTCGTCAGATCCATTACAGGATTTCGGCTTTTCTATTGACCAGTGTTCCAAACAATTGAAACCAAATCTCAGCATTAGATTCGGCATCATTCTAAGTAAGTAGAAATTATCACCACAAAATAAAACATGGCACATGTTTTATTCCACACACCCAACTGACTTCTATTAACTATAATGGCTGGCTAAACTACTATTCCCACACCCTTCTCTGGAATTAAAGCTATTTCTACCTTCCTTTTTGATCCTCTCTCTGGGCGATCTTTAGGAAAAATAGAGCTCTCTTTTTTTTCTTATTTATTTTTTATACTTTTATTGTTGCATTATAGTCTTAAATCATAATGTAATTCATAGCGGTAGTGACATACATGCACAAGCAACTGGCGGGCTTTCCCCTGGCTCCCTCCCCACCCCCAGCCCCTTCCCCATGCAGGATATTGACATTGACATTGGTATTCTCACATATATACGTAATGTCAATGGAAGTAATTCCTTGATCCCCCCACCTCCCCTTCCCCTAGACCACCTCCACCTTCCCTGGCTCCACTGAGGTTTCTCCTTCATTATCTGAAGTCCCTCTGCTATCCCGATTACTCCCTAGCTTCCACATATGAGAGGATACATATGACCCTTCACTTTCTTATTATTATTATTATTTATTATTATTATTATTATTATTATTATTATTATTATTATTATTGGTGCATTGTAATTATACATCTTTGTTAGGTACAAGCTTGTAAAGGCATACATGCACACATTTCTCATTTAACCCTTCCCCAATTCCTGCCCCATTCCTTCCCCCTCCCTCCTGACCCTTCACCTTCTGTGACTGACTAATCTCACTTGACATAATGTTCTCCAGGTCTATCCAGCTTCCTGCAAATGACATAATTTTGTTCTTCTTATTGCTGAGTAGAATTCCCATGGTTTTGTAATCCATTCATCTGTTGATGGTCACCTAGGTTGATTCCATAATTTGGCTATTGTGAATTGTGCTGCTATAAACATGGATATGCATATATTACTAAAATATTCTAATAGAGGACTAATATCTAGAATATAAAAAGTACTTAAAAGACATAACACTAAAAAAATCAAGAAACGAACAATTGAACTAAAGAGACACTTCACAAAAGAAGAGATACATGAAAAACTGTTCAACATCATTAGCAATCAGGGAGATGCAAATCAAAACTGTATTGAGATTCCATCTAACCCCAATTAGAATGGCAATCATCAAGAAATCAAACAACAAAAAATGCTGGTAAGGATGTAAGGAAACTGGACCTCTTCTACACTGTTGGTAGAATTGCAAATTAGTGCAGCTTCTATGGAGATAAGTGTGGAGATTCCTCAGAAAACTGGGAATGGATCCACCATATGATACAGCTGTACCACTCTTGGCTATCTTTCCAAAGAGACTGAAATCAGAATATTTTAGAACTCTCATTTAATGCTCATTTTGTAGTCCCTTTGCACTACAAAAACTCTAGACACTTGTCTGGGTGGTATAACTACCTGAAATCAGTATACCCAGCCAAAAAAGAAAGCATTTTGAGCCTGCATATTGGTGTCTACATACCAGAGAGCCTTTGCCTGGTTTTCTCAGCCACAAGCAAATTTACTGCCTGCTACCAGCAACATGGTTTGTCATTTGCATTATTTTGTTTCCTGAGTAGTTAACACAAGTTCTAAAACCTTGACCCAGGCAAACAGGAGATTACCATCTTTCTCCCCACCCCAACTGATGAACTAGAGCAATTTCTGATCATTTTAAATTTTGATCATGCCATTTCAGTCAGTCTGTGTATTTGCTATAGCTACTAAAGTAACTCTTTTCCTAAAACAGCTTTTCTAAACCAGAGCAGAAGGACTTAATAAACATGGCATGTGGAATCATTCCAGAGAAATAGAGGGAGCATTCCTTGAGACTAAGAATTCTCACGCAACTGTGTACTTCTAGAACTCTGCACACTGCCAGAACTCTAGCAGCATCACAAGAAATATTGTGGGGAGAGGAAGAAAGAAAAAAAAGAGAGAAAACAGGAATGGAGGGAGGTGTGGGTGGAACATAAAAGGGAGCAATGGAGACAAAGACAGGGAGAATTGGAAGCCACCACCACCGAGATCCAGGAAGCTGCCTGTGTAGCCAGGGAGTGGTGCCTAAGTAGCTGGAGTGTGTAGGCTGGAGATAAAGAACACATGTAGCTGAGGAGTTCTAGAAGCTAGATCTGCAGGCACCCCATAAAGAGGCCACAGCCTCAGGCCCGTGTAGCACAGCAGAGGAGGGAACATTCGAGAAATCCACTTTCATGCCAGCAGCATCACCATGATCCTCAGGAGCATGGCTTCAACACAGTTTTACCAGGAAAAGGAAACTGTTTCCCACACAGAGCACAGTGATGGAAACAAAGGGTCCTTTAGCTCATGCTGTCCTGGGCCTTGATTGCACACACAGTGACCAAGTCGTTCCTCCTCTCCTCCAGGGGAGGACATCCAAGAGCTGTTTCTGGAAGTGGAGCTCATCACCAAAGGCTCTTCCATTTTTAATTTCTCCTATCCCGTCTGTGAGGAGGATCTGCCCAAGTTTTCTTTCTGTGGAAGAAGGAAGGGAGGTAAGTCACACGCCCTGGTGTACCCCTCACCTCTGCACCAGCTTACCTCACTTACCAGCATTTGTTATCTAAAAATAGCAAGACGGCCCATCCCTAGGGCCTACCTGTGAACATCAAAATGAAACAGTGCTGGGGAGATGATTTCCAAGCAGAAGATTGTTACTGTGAATAGTGGCACCTTATATAAAGGGCTGGTGATAAAAGAGCCAGTAGCTTCCAGAAATTCAGGAAAATTCGGTGTTGTTTCCAGCTTTCCTCACAACGATCTCCTTTAGTGGCAAGACCTCATTGGCATTGCAATGGACTATGAAAAAGCAAAAACACTGACACTTACTAAATGTCATTGCCTTTCTCATTTGGGGTATTGACTGATACGGACACCAGGTAGCTAGACTCTAAGGAGAGGGGTAGCCAGGCACAGTGACACATGTCTGCAATCCCAGTGCTTGGGAGGCTGAGACAGGTGGACAGCAGGTTTGAAGCCAGCCTCAGCAACTTAGCCAGACCATGTTTTAAGATAAATAAAATAAAATAAAAAGGAGGTGTACCTCAGAGGTAGAATGCCTCTGAGTGCAATCCTGGTACCAGAAAAAGGAAAAGAAAAAAAAAAGTAGAGAAGCAGAAAACTCATTATATTAGCCCCTTTTCTAAGTCACTAACCTGCCACTCTACTTCCATGCCCTCTCCCAGAAAACCAAGGCCCGCCTTCCTTCCTTCCTTCCTTCCTTCCTTCCTTCCTTCCTTCCTCTTTTCCTCCCTCCCTTCCTTCCTTCCTCTTTTCCTCCCTCCCTTCCTTCCTTCCTCTTTTCCTCCCTCCCTCCATCCTTCCTCCCCCTCTACCTTCCTTCCTTGCACAAGGACCAAGTCCCTACTCTGTGCCTAGTGCATTGAGGAGGAGGTGTTTACAATGCCCCAAGACTGGCTTCTGCCATCCAGGACATAATGATTGGCAGAGACAATAAAGAGATTCACAAAACACTGTTGGCACATGGACAACCCAGAAAACTGAATGATTACTTTGCCTTAAGGTTATCTGAAGTCTGTTACAGGTTTGTCAGTATCATATATATGTGTATATGGCATAATACTGCTGGTGCTGGTGGTCTGACTTTATAGGATGTTTTAGAGGAATTTAAACCATACTGAATTGATGATGATTAAATATTAACCACTCAGGAAAGGCTAACTGTTTCATAGGCTTTCATTCCCGTTACCGCCAGGTGCCACGGTGCACAACAGTAATCTCACTGACTGGAGGCTAAGGCAGGAGGATTGCAAGTTGGAGGCCAGCCTAGGCAACTTATCAAGACCCTGTCAAGCTCCTCCTAAGTCTGGCCAAGGCAAGCAAATTCCAGGCTTGGAATACTGACAGCCAGAAGTGGCCCTCAGAAATGGGGAGCCTTCCAGCTCTCGGTGGTTTTGCCTGGAACTCAGCTGTCCTCTGTGGTCCAAAATGCTACAGTAGTCATATCTCAAACCTTTGCTTATCTTTCCAATTCTTCCTTAAAGTAAATGCCTGTGAACTTGAATGTGGAGACAGGTCTCAGTTTAGCAAGAAAGAGCACACATTGGCTGTCTTTCTATGTCCCCAATCAAGTCTCCGCCCCCTCCCCACACACACTGTTTGCAAAGACTTCAATACTTCTCTATTCTGTAGAACAACATCTAAGTTCTTCTAATCATTATCTTTAATATATTTTGTTTACTTGACATATAGTAATTATACATGTTTATGGGGTACGGTACGGTGTAGCATTTTAATACATGTATGCATATATATCTGTCACTTCAGATATATCATCTTTTGGGTTGGGAACATTCAACATCCTTCCTACTAGCTATTTTGAGATATGCAATTAGTTGCTGTCAACCATAGTTGTCCTATCGTGCTGCGGAGCATGAAGAGTTGGTCTTCCTATCCAGCTGTATCCCTTGCCATTAAACACGCTTTCCAGTCCCTCTCCTCTACACTGTTCTCTAGCTCTGGTAACCATTATTCCATTCTCTATGTCTTTGAGATCAACTTTTTATCTTCTACATATGAACGAGAACAGATGGTCCCCTTTCTGCATTCTGTGTCACAATTTCTCTTAACATAGTGTCCTCCAATTTCACCCATGTTGCTGAAAATGGCAGAATTGTATTCCTTTCCATGGCTGAATAATATTTCATTAAGCACATACACACCACCTTTTTTATTCATTCATTTGTTGATTGACACCTAGCTTGGTTCCAAAATCTAAGCTCTTTTCAAAATCCCACTTCTCCAGCCACATCTTGTCCTGTTTCCCATATGCGCCTTTATCAACAGCCTCAACAAAACGTGCCACTTTCCAAGCACAGGATGTGTGTTAACAGATGAAGCATTGTTCAGATGGTCCCCTTAGTTTGATCTAACTCATGAAGCCTTCCTCCAACCCAGCCTCCACGTGCCCTGGAGCATTATGTTCTACTTTTGTTGTAGCCCTTACCTCAGCCATGTTGTATGGTGTGTGTTGTATAGGGGTGTGTGTGTATGTGTGTGTGTGTGTGTGTGTGTGTGTGTGTGTGTGTGTGTGCGTGTGTGTGTGTGTCCATTAAACTTTGAACTCCATGAAGGCAGGAATTCTTGCTCATCTCTACTTTTGCATACATGGCAAATACAGCTGACCCAGAGTACAGACACGGTAAACACTTGTTTTATTGAATTTGCAGGAGACATGTGATGGATTTAATACAAGAACCATTCCACCTCAAAACTGACTAATGATACTGATGCACAGCCCAAAGACACAAGACAAACAGCACATTTGCTTTGTGCTCCAAGCTTAAGAAAACCTTATATTAATTCCTATCAGTCACTGATCTTTTCTCCATTACTATACTTTTGTCATTTCAAGAATTACATATGAACCTGGAATGGTGGCCCATGCCTATAATCCCAGCACTTGGGAGACTTCAACAGGAGGATCATAGGTTTGAAGCCAGTCTCAGCAACTTAGCAAGACCTTACTCAACAATTTAGCGAGGCCTTGTTTCAAAATAAAAAGTAAAATAGGGCTAGGAGATGTGGCTCAGAGATAGAACGCCCCTGGGTTCAATCCTCAGTACCAAGAAAAAAAAAAAAAGCATATAATTGGAGACACACTGTATGCAGCTGTTGGGGCTCATCTTTTTCTACTCAGCATGATTCTCTGTTGATTCATCCAGACTGTTGGGCATAGGATGGTCCTTTTATTGCTGAGAAGAATTTCAGCATTCACTCACCCACTGAAAGACAATGGCAGTGTAAATGTTCTATGTGTTATTGATGCAACTGACACAAGGAATGACAGAACTGAAATAAAAATTAAGCAAAAGTGGGGACCACAAAATGGCTAGAGATAAGGGAACAAAAGCGCAATGGTGCCGAGTATGCTTTGCTAGGTTTCCAGTCCTTGCCTCTTGAAACGAGCTCTGTGTGTGTGTGTGTGTGTGTGTGTGTGTGTGTGTGTGTGTGTGTGTGTTAGTGAGCATGCCCGAGGAAGAAAGGCAGCAATAGGATCTCAAGGAGACAGCGCTTGTTTCTTAATATAAATGACTAATAATAAAATATCGAGTTTGAAAAAAGAGAGAAGACCTTACTATTTATTTCTCTGCGCATAGCCTTAACAGAATTAGTCAAATGGGAGAGATATTATTTCCTCCGACCATTTGGGGTGTCTTCTTCAGCTTAGCAGCTCAGGGTGACGGTGCTTGCCTTATTTGCGGCTATTTGTTTGCTTTATTGCTATGGGAATGGTGACTGCAGAGGCAGGCCGGGGAGCTGGCATTTGAGGACTTGCCAGGAAATTTCGCACCGCGCAAAACAATCAGAAAAGTGATCTACCAGTGCTGCGTGAACAAATAATTATGCAAATTATATAAGCCAGAGAAGCGAAAATCTTAAATTCAGAGGCTTCTCCAGTTATTAAATTATTTTCAACCCACCCACAAACCTACCAGGAAAATGATTCAGGTCTGAAGAAGCGACTAACACTAGGACCAGAAGGGAGAGAAAAATGACACCAGGGAGAACAGCAGTGGGTCCAAACCCAGGCCGAGCTGCTGTGAATGTATTGAGCATAAAACAGTCCCTTGCACGGAGCCCCTGGTTCTCCCTGTGGAGTGGGGAGAGACACAGAGTCCACCGTGGGCAGTGCTCAGAGCGAGCCTCCGTGGAGTGGCTTGTATCATCTCCTCCGCGTTCCTCTGCATTCCTCTTGGGCCGCATCCCCCAGCAGTCCTGCATGCCACATAAAACTGCAAAGCGGCCAGGCTTAGTGAGGCTGCGGTGTCAAATAATGTCTCTTCTCCCCTGTGACTCCCTCAGCTAGCTCTAAGGTGAGAAGCACATTGGATTTAAAGACCAAGGGATGCACTTTGGGCGCTATTATTTTTATGGTATGATTGGCAATTTGGGGGAAGAACCTATATGTTCAACTATAGGGAATTGATTAAGGTACATACAATATGCTGTGATTTTGAATGATGTCATAGAGGATTATTGAATCACGTGAAAATGTAAGAATACTACTAAGTGACAAAGAAGCATGCTGTAACAGAATATTCAGTACTGGATCCTGTTTTTATTCAAATGTATGTTAGTGTAAATGCCAAAAGAACTCTGAAGAGCAGACTCCAAGGAGAGAATAGTGGTGAGACTGAAGATTTTTATTTTTGTCTACTTTGGATTTTTTTTTTTTTTTGCTTTTATAGTAAATCTACAAGGTTAGCCTTTTAAGTATTAGTTTATTGTTGATGGAAAGACTAGAGAGGACAAATAGGTGAGGCACAGTGGTGCATACCTATAATCCCCGGACTTAGGAGGCTGAAACAGGAGGATTGCAGGTTCAAGACCAGCCTCAGCAACTTAGTGAGGCCCTCAGCAATTTATTTTATTTTATTTTTTTAAATTGGTGCATTGTAATCATACATCTTTGTTAGGTACAAGCTGATAAAGGCATACATGCACACATTTCTCATTTAACCCTTCCTCATTTCTAGTCCCACTCCCTCCTCCTCCCTCCTTCTCAAGTTCAGTTCAGTGATTGACTTTGATGCGTTCATGAAAGTACATCACGTGCATTAGGATGTTTTTCTCCCTCCCCCCATGACCCTTAGTAATTTAATGAAACCCTGTTCCAAAATTTAAAAAAAAAATTTAAAAAGGGCTGGGGGTGTAGCTCAGAGGTAGAACACACACACAAAATAATATAGTTTTCCAAGAATCACAGCCTATTTCATATTCAATGATATTTCTAGTTAATGCAGGCATGCCTCATTTTTTTATATCATGACACTTCGCAGATACTGCATCTTTTACGAAGTGAAGGTTTCTGGCAACTCTGCACTGAGCAAATCCACTGGCACTGTTTTCCCAACAGCATGTGCTCACTTGGTATCTAGCTCTGTTTCACATTTCTTGGCAATAAAGAACTTTTTAATTAAGGTATATATATATATTGTGTTTTCAGACACAATGCTATCATACATTTGATAGATGGCAGTGTGGTGTAAACATAACTTTTAAATGCACCAGGAAGCCAAACTGTCGCGAGTCTCACTCTATTGTGATATTCACTCACTGCTGTGATCTGAATCAAAACCTGGGCTGTCTCCAGGATGTATCTATAAAGGTTCTGAATCACAGAGTTGCGTAGACTGTCGAGGGACGATCTAACTCCCATTCTATAGTCTTTCCCTAGGGCCTCTGCAGCCTCCTTCGTCTAGGCAGTGGGCTCGTTGAGGAGACAAATCAAGCTTCAGTATGTCCTCTCCTCTATTCATGCTTTCTTAGTCCCTCTCTCCTTCTATAGCACTGGGTCAGATGGATTCATTTGCTTTCCTTCCCAGTGTTTTCAAAATAACTCTGTAAGCTTGATATCAATTTTTAAGACTAAATTGGGATTGACTGAATTGATCATGATGATGGAGCAGTGCTGCTTACTTCCTAGTGGCCAGAAAGCAAAAACAAGGAAGGAAGGTGCTGGGGTTCCACAATCCCCTTCAAACTCACATCCCCAAAGACCTAACTTTCTCCCCATTGGGCCCAACCTCTTAAAAGTTCTACCACCTCCCAACAGCACTATTAACTGAGAAGCAAGCCTGCAATACACTGGCCTTGGAGAACCTTTAAGGTCCTAATCATAATAGCATTGAGTAAAATATATCAATACATTATTTATTATCTGCCAATAATAAAGCATATTATTAACATGTTATTAAAATTACTTGTACCTTTTAAAATGTGGCTACTAACTGGGTATAGTGGTACACACCTGTAATCTCCATAATTGGGAAACTGAGACAGGAGGATCTCAGGTTCCAGGACAGCCTCAGCAATGTAGCAAGATTCTCAACAACCTATTGAGATCCTGTTTCAAAATAAAAAATAAAAAGGGGTGTAGTTGGAGGTAGCATGCCCCTGGATTCACTCCCCAGTACCACACACACACACACACACACACACAAATATGGCTACTAGAAAATGTAAAATTAAACATGTGACTCTTACTATATTCTATTGGAGAGGGCTGCATTATAATCCCCCTTTAAATATTTGAAGGTCCCAGCACCCAGATCATCCCCCAAACCAATTAAATCAGAGTCTCTGGGAGTCAGATCCAAACTAGGTGAGTCCAGTGTCCAGCTGAGATTGAAGAGCTGCTGCCTTAGCTCCAGGAGGTCATTACACAGTGACCATGGGCATCATCACACCACCTGACGTATGCCAGGCATCTTCCCAACAACGTCATGTATGATCATTGCATGATCGCTTGTATCACCCTATGAAGTATGGAACCCTTCCTATTAGCTTTTGTGATATTAAGATTTATAATAAGAAATTGATATTTGGTCTGTGCCCCTGATTCCCAGCAGCTGCTAAAATCTTTGTGATTTCTTGAGCAATAGGGGAGCTAAAAAGTCCTATGATCTAGTATTTGGCCATTGACCCATTTCCTGGGGCAGAACTATTAAATCCCCTGAAGTTTCCTAGATGATAGGAATATTTCTTGCTCTAACAAGGTGACTCCCGGCTCCTAAGGGAGTGAGTCATCAGAAATGCAAAACCATTATTAGAACATGGGACTTTCAGCATCACTCTACCCCCAAATCCTCCATTAAAGGGAGAAAGGCTAGAGATTGAGTTAATAGTCAATCATGCTCATATGGCAGAACCTCCATGACAACCCCTAAAGTATAGGTTCTGGTTGCTGAACATGTGAGGGTACTGGGAGGGTGGTGTTCCCAGCCCTGCACCCCACCCCTTGTCCTGTGTACCTCTTCATACAGCCATTTATCTGTATCTTTTGTCATATCTTTTGTAATTAACCAAGTTCTATGAATAGTTCTAGCAAATTATCAAACCCAAGAAGGGGGCCATGGGAACCTCTGATTTGTAGCTAAGTCAGACAAAAGACATGGACAACCAGGGAATGTACTACTTGTGATTGGTGTCTGAAATGAAGGGGAGGGGCAGTCTTGTTGGACTGAGCCCTTAACCTGTGGGGTCAAAACTAACTTTGGTTAGTGTCAGAATTCAATTGAATTGTAGAATGTCCAGCAGATGTGGAAGAAGTGGTCGATGTGAGGGAAAGCTCCCACACATATGGTGACCAAAAGTATTCTGTGTTAACAATATAGTAAAAGAAAATCATATGTATACATAATACATATAATTATATACATATGATTATACACACGTATGTATCTACTACATATATATGACTCATTTTGACAGATGTGGAAATTTAGTCTCAAAGAGGCTAAGTAATTTACCCAAGGTCACAAAGCTGGTAGGTGGAGAGGCTAGCTTTCTATTCATCTCCAAACCCCCTCAGCAACATATTCTCTGTAAAAAGAAAGAAAATTTTGCTGGATAATAAGGGAACTCATTTCTTCCCTCCTCTAGGTCTAGAAAAAGGATTTAAAAGAACATAACCACTATAGAGATCAAATGGTCATCTTTGGACCTGACCAGCCATTATTATAAGGCAGTGGTTCTCAAAGTATGGTCCTCAGGCCAGAGCACGAGCATCCTCTGGAAATGATTAGAAATGTAAATTATGGGTCCCCTCAGACTTTCTGAATCAGACAGTCTTGAGACAGGGGCTTATCGATCTGTATTTTACAAACCTTTTCAATCACAGATCAGGAAAGGTTCTTTTGGAAAGGAAAGATAGTAGTATTTCAGACCTTGCAGCCAGATGGTCTCTGGTACAACTGCTCAACTCTGCCCTTGTAGGGTGAAGGTCACCACAGACAGTGTGATAAAGGAAGTGTATGACTATGTTCTATTAAGACTTTAACTATGGACACAAGCTTAAATTTCACATATTTTTCCATGTAGCAACATACTTTTCTTTTGATTTTTTTTTCAGTCACTTAAAAATGTAAAAATAAAAAATCATTCTCAGTTTGCAGCTACTCAAAAACATGTGTGGTATGAGATTTGACCCACAGGCTGGAGCTTGCCAATGCCTGCTTAAGTTTGAGAACCACTACTGCAATGGGATTCCGAATTCAGGGCTTATATTCAGAGTTACTTGGCACAGGTATCCCTGGCACTCATGCTAGTCAACTTATGACCCAAGGTTCAGAATGGATTCAGATCCAAGTTACTCAGGAAGATGCAACTAATTCTTTTGCTTGAACTATGCCTTGCCAATGCCAACAAGTTAGATTTGGGGCAAGTTAGTAGGGAGAAGAAGCACCTTGTAAAAAAAAAAAAAAAAAAAAAGCTAGAGAGTGGGACTGATGGTTTCCTCTTCTCCCGTAACTGCCATTGACAGGCTGGGCAGAAGCCCTTCTTTCTGGAAGGCCATTTTAATATCATGTCCTTCAAGTCAGGGGTGGTGGCGTGTGCCACCTCATCATGCCTCACACTCTGCCCAGCATCTCTGGATTTCCCACGATGACTGAGCAAGTCTTCTGGTTGTATCATTCCATTCTGGTGTTTTTGTTTGTTTGCTTGTTTTGTTTTTGTTTTTCCTCACCTCCATCTGAGGTCAGTCTCTAAAGTTCTCACTTTCTACTGGTGATTTGAGTTCCTCCCAGAATGAATGCCTATAAAATGTTCACTCCCTTCAAGACAATGTGACATCCATTCATAGAGGTGTCATCCAGCCCCACAGCCCCAATGAGACTATCCCACGACTGTCTGTCATAGGAACTTGCCCCAGAGTCAAGGTTTGCCATCACTAACACACACCACATAGGGACATCCACAGCCCTGTCTAGCTTGGAATTGAGTCAATTTCACACCGGTCTCTTTTGGTGTCTGATTTATTAGGTTCAATATATTTTGATGTCTATATCTCAGTGGAGTTCATTTTGTTCAATAAGTTTCTCAGAGTAACCCATTTCAGAAAGGCAAGAGTGATACAAGTAAAATAGAGCAAAATTTAAGGGTAAGATTTACTGTTGACCATGAAAGCAAATTATCCACCTAGGAAGCAGGAGAAAGCCCCTCTATGATACACTGTCCCCAAATCTTTAAAAATGGGAAGAAGTTACTCAAAGGAAAACAGTGGATCATGGTTTGGTTGTCTAAAATATATTGTGTAGGGCCGTCTATAAACAAGATTCTCAGCTGGAAATGAAGCTAGAGATCTGTGTAAGAGCCCAGATTAAGGCCATAAAGTAAGCAGAAATGTACATGTGACCCTCACTCTTGATGATGAGGCACAGCCACTATAAAATCTGGCGCTGGCCAAATCTCTATGGCCAGGGTAGGTCAACCCAGGCAGGGTGGCTTTGATTTGTTTTACAGCATCAAGAGAATAATTAATTTCCAAAAACAAATGGTTTGTTATCTCATGGATTGACTTGTGGATATAAGCTGTACTCAATTGCTATAATTCGGATATTGAATATCCCCAGAGGTCCATAGATTAAAGACTTCGTCCTCAGGGTGGCCTTATTGGGAGATGTGAACTTTAAGGAGGTGGAGCTTCAGGGGAAGTCCTCAGGTCATTGGAGGTGTGACCTCAAAAGGAATTGTGGGACCCTGGTCCCATCCTCTGTCTCTCTTTTGCTGTCTGGCCATGAGGTGAGAAGTTTTGCCCCATCATATATTCCTGCCATGATGTATTTGCCCTAGAACAATGGGGCAAAATTGATCATGGATTGGATCCTCCAAACCTATCAGCCAAAATAAACCTCAACGCTTTATAAATTGGTTATCTCAGGAATTTGTTACAGTGATTCAAAACTAACTGATACATCAACCCATTGCCAAAACCAACTGCAATTAAAATAAAGGCTTGTAGGAGCTAAATAAATCATGTGTATATGCATATGATTATACACAATCATAAACTAAGGGATCTATAAGTCAGGGACTCTTTTTTGAGACCTTGACACCTTGGCATGGTGCAATATAATGAAACACTAAGATGATGTAATGGTGTCATATGATATGATGTCAGAATCCAGATGCAGAACACAGTGATGCTGATGATAATTGCTGATTCATCGTGCATCTGTCCCTGTATAAGCCACTTTCCAGCAAAGAATATGAGCAAAATCTATTACAAAATACACACAACAGATATAGACATCCCTCACTTCATGTAGCACGTAAACTTCAGGGGTAAATTAGTTGTGGATCAGATTTTTAAATGCATTTATTTTAAAAGCTTGTAACTTAAAAATATATATATCACTGTGACACCTCTTGCAAGCTGAAGAGTTCTTTAGTCTAGGAAGTAATTGCTCCCTAGTTTATCTTTTGTGTAAATCTGAACTTTCCCACTTTAAGTGTTTTCCCAAAGTGGAGAATACATCATAATTAGATGAATTTCAATAGACAGCAGAGTAGATCCCCTGAGAGCTATATTTAAATTCTGGCATGATATTGCCCATAAGGCAAATATTATCCCTGACAGCAGCTAAGGGATTTGACTATAATATGTACTGATTTTTCATATACAAATCAGTGAAATGTGTAAGCACAGCAGGCAATCATGTTGGCTACCTGACCTCCCCTCCTTTCTACTGGTGAAGGTGTTTTCCTTCTGGTCTGGGTCCTTGCTGCACTCCTGCTCCTGATGATCCTCTGAGCATCATTAACTGCAGAACCTTCTCAATCTCACTGTCAGTGTCTATTCAAACCTCAGACTTAATAGTTCTACCTAGACTGGCAACTCTCTCTCTCTCTCGTACTGGGGATTGAACCAGGGGCATTCTACCTCAGAGCTACACACCTAGTCCTTTTTTTATTTCCAAACAGGGTCTCAATAAGTTGCTAAGAGTATTGCTAAGTCTCGGAAGCTGACCTTAAACCTGCAATCCTCCTGTCTCAGCTTCCCAAGTACTGGGATTTCAGTGATGTGCTGCCAAACCTGGCCATCAACCTGTGCTCTCGCTGTTTGTTTCAATGTGTTTCTTCCCATGAGTCTATGAAATGGAGGGAATCTGGGATGAGCAATGGGAATGCAACTTGTTTCTTGCCTAGATTTGGAAAAATCCTCATAAATGCCTTTTGCAAAATGTCTTAAACCCTGCATTGCTATAGTGTAAAAATAAATAGATAAAAAACAAACAGGGAGGGCAAGAACCGCCTTCCTGGCAGGTGCTACCTTGAAGAGCATTAATCTATGCTGACGACCTGACAAGCTCTATAAAGCATGCCCAAAGACATGCCCCCCCTACCTCGAGCCTCATTATTCAGTTGTTTAATGTTCACTACACACACATTAACAAATGCAAGCCCCGGGAATTTGGTCATTGATTTCTGCCATAACAAAAAGAGATTAAGCAGCTTTATCTGAAGCCTCCATTTTAAAATAGATCACCTCGTTTCTACCTGCTTGTTCATCTTTACTGTCTGGGGTGATTTGGGGCCACCTGCTCCTGCCACCCCCTCTGCTGTAGGCTCTCTGCTCTGATGGTCTCCGTACTTCATCCTCACTCTCTCCCAATCCCGGCTTCTGGTTCTGTCCTTCATCAACTACTGTGAAGAGCCCAGATGGCAAAGTGTCCCAGTTCCTCTCCCATGGATGGATGGATGGATGGATGGATGGATGGATGGATGGATGGGCCGTGGAGGGAGCAGTGGTTCTGTGATCCCTGGAAAGTTGCATAGTCTCTCCTGATGTCATCATTCCCGCTATCATTTGTAGCTGCAGAGGGCATGTAACCAAAACCAATATTATCCTGGAAGAATTTCCTGTTCCCTTATCACACTACCATGCCATCATTGGATAGTAGGAGCCTCAGCACAGCACAGCCATTCTCAAAACTGAGCATGCTTTGGCATCTCTTGGAGGACAAGTTCAACTGGGGACTTACTGGACCCACCCCTGAGTTTCCAGTGTGGCACATCTGGAGAGAAGCCTGAGAACGTGCACATCTTCCAAGTCTCCAGGTAAAGTTGATGATGGACCACACTTTGAGAACCACTAGCCTACCGGGTAGGCACAGGGTTTGAAGCCAGACCTACAGAGAGCTGGACCTTTACTCGTGTGACCTCAGGCAAGTTACTTAAACTCTCTGAGCCTCAGTTTCCTCATCTGCACAAGAAGATAAATATGAACAACACCATGGGGTTGTAATCATGACAAAAGGGCTTAACATGCATAAACCCCTCCAAATGTTTGTCAGGGAAAGCGTTCGGCAAGTGATCTGTGGCAGCTATTTCTTGCTGCTCATGACAGATTTCTCAAGCAGAGGCTCCGAGGCCCTCAAGTCATCATCAGCCTCAGAGTGGAAGTCTGCCTTTTAACAAAGCACCTGGAGAGCTGGTGAAGCCTTTGAGATTTAGAAGCTTAAGACCTTCTTTCTCAAGAGTAGCAGGGAGATCACTTTGGTCCATGCCTGTGTATTCCTATTCCCTGGTGATGCACAATGTGAAGTCTCCCTGACTCTTTTGAACTGCTGGGGAGAGAGTCCTGTTTACATTTCTCATGGAATTGGAAATTTGAAGCACCATCTCCTCTCCCTCAGCCCTTTCTTGTCTTCATGTTTTATTCTATGCCTGAAGATTTCAAGCTGCTGAAGATTTCCAGCTTGTGATTACTGGGCAGCTGCTGCAGTTGAAAATTCATGGAGACTCAACAAAAGCAATGGCTTACTTATTGGATCAGCAGAAAACTCCCACTCTGGAACTGCAAAAACTAGACCCAGGAATAATGGCCACCCAAGAGAGGATGCCAGCAATGACCAAGCCAAAGAGGATTCATTCTTAGAGTCAAACAAAATGAAAGGAAATGCCTTAGCTGCTAAGGAGTCTCACAGCTCTGGGTGCTTTTCCTCCATCTTCAAATTCAAGCACATTTATAAAAGAGCCAGTGACATGCCAAAATTGTCCTTTGACATCAGTCAGTTCATTCTGTTGTAAGCCCAGCATATTAAGACTAATGGTGACCTAGGACCAGATGCAATTTTAATTTTCTAAGACAATACAAGCTTCTTTATGAGTTCTTACCCTGCTATGAAATTTCATAAATTCAACTCAGTGACTCACACACTTTCATGCCATAATCACTTAGGAAGCTAATTAAGAAGGACAACTCAGAGCTCCCCCATAGCACCACAACCTGACCCCGCGGTCCCTGATATTTGCATTTTAACAAACTAAACATCCCAAGAGCTCTGTGCTGCATAGACCTTTGAACCTCAGCCTGGGAAATGCAGCGCTCTGCAATACTTACTTAGCATGCACAATCATGTCATCCTTTCCTGGGGCTGCCTGGGGCTTCTGCAGATCAAGCCAATTTCTTCTCTTCTCTTTCCTTCCATCACCATCTCCTGCTTTTCTATATCTGAGAAGGCAATCAGCCTGTTAATTTACAAGTTGTATTTGAAGTGTCATATTAAGTGTTCATCTGCAGAAATTCAGAAATAGCTTGGTAGGGAGAGGGGGAGGGGAATCTTCAAATTCTCTTTTCCTTGAGGCCAGAATTTCTAGAGCTAGGGGATTTGGGCAGCAAAAACAAACAGGTTGTGTGGGAAGGATGAAGTTGAAAATAAGTCATTTCCCGCTTTCTCATCCATGACTTAACGATTAGCACCGTCCGATGCAGGAGTGGTGAATCCCCCGCAGGTATTGAGCACTTGGAGCACGGCCCGTCCAAAGTGAGTTGCATTCCAAGTATAGCATGCGTGCTGGGTGCTGAAGACGTACGTAAAAAAGACAAGTACGAAAAAATTTAAATATTTCACTGATACTTTTTATATGGGTTCCATGCTGAAATGGCAACTTTTTAATAAAAATTAAGCAAAATGTATTATTAAGTTAATTTCATTCATTTCCTTTTCCTTTTCTAAGGTAACTACCAGAGAATTTTAAATCACATACTTGGCTAACATTATATCTCTGTTAGTATTGACCCCGATCTGTGATGTCCAGCATGATAGCCTTGAGCTACCTGTGGCTATTTAAATAATTTAAATTTAAGTTAAATTGAACATTCAGCTCATCCATCACTCTGGCCATATTTCAAGTTCTCAATAGCTACAAGAGGCTAGTAGCTGCCATATTTTGTCGGGCAGGCACAGAACATTTCCATCTTCTTGGACTGCACTATTGTACATATTTGCCCTAGTAGATTCATAGTACTCTCAATTATTTTTTACAGAATGTCCTGAAATCATTTGTATGATTTATGCTGGCTATTTTACTCTTCAGCTCAGTCCAAACCCAAGTACCTTCTCTTCTGCTCAACTCCTGGATTATGTCTGGGTTCTGAACAACCCTTTGGGAGAAGCACAAGTCCAGACAAGCCACCACTCATGGCTCTTCTCAGTCCGTTCTCCTGGACTCCCCCCCCCCTTCTTAATCCAAGACCACTGTATTAGTTTCCTATTGCTGCTGTAACAAATGACCATGACCTTATCAATTTATAACAACACTAATTTACTCTGTTACAGTCTGGATGTTGAAATCTAAAATCAAATGTCCGAAAGACTGTGTTCGTTCTGAGACTTCCAAAGAGAATATGTTTCTTTACTTTTTTCAGTTTCTGGAAACTACTGACATTACTTGGCTCATAGACACATCTCCCTCCCTACTCTGTTTTCATCCCCACACAGCCTCTCCTTCTTCTAATTTCCTGCATCCTTCTTATAGGGTCCTCATAATTATGCTGAGTCTACCCAGGTAATCCAGGTAATCCCATCTCAAAATCTTTAATTATATCTACAAAGTCCCTTTGACATGTTCATGGTTTCTGGGGATTAGGACGTGGACATCTTTGGGGGACCATTACTAGCCTGTACAATACAGAGAATCAATATACCTTATCTGACTTCTGCATGGCACGTGAAGAGGACAAATAATTGTGTATAATCCAAGGAAACCTTAAAATCTTCATAATAAAAATATTAAAATGCCCTCATAGAAGTCAAACAACTCTGAGAACTTCAGAAATCATATACAATGTGTGTGCATGGGGATCATGTCCCTGACCCCACCTGGGTCCAGCAGGTAAAAAAGGGGCTCGAAATGCTGAGTAAACAAATAAATGAGAGCTGGGGATGTAGCTCAGTGGTAGGGCATGAGTTTAGCATGTGCAGGGCCCTGGGTTCCATCTCCGGCATAAATAAGTAAATAAACAAATAATTAAAAAATCATCTTCTTAAACAAAATCTTTGTTCTGGTTACATAATTGACCTGACATCATGCATGGTTACTCTTAGGGTTTTTCCATTGGAAAGCACCCTAGTAATGCTTAAATGTTAATGCTATCTTTATAATAAATGTGAAAGATTGGGGAAAATTCCAATAAGATCCCAATGAGGGCTGGAGAATGGGGAGAACACTGCCTCACAGATTTCCTACGTACAGCCAGCACTTCCATGCCAGCTTCTGTGCTGATTACTGAAAACAAAAGAGACAGAGGAAGGTGCACAGCTTCACCTCAAGTCAGCCTCGCCCAGACCCATTGGGCATTTCCAGAATTTAAAAATCAATTTCCAGGGTTGGTGGTGTAGCTGAATGATAGAGTGGCTAGCATGTGTGAGACCAGTCCCCGGCACAATAAAAGATTAAAACAAAATGAAGTAAAAGAAAATAAAAATCAGCTTTCTCTCTCTCTCTAAAAAAGCTGATTATCAGAAATGCCTTTATATGTCCAGAACCAGGGAAGTAAATTTCTTTTTCACTGTACATTAAAAACTGATAAAGATTTCAAATGAAGGAAAGGAAGAAATGGGTGCAAATATACAGGGGATCTTTTTATAGTACTGGAGTGTGAGAATGTTAATTAAAGGAATCTCAGAGTCAGAGAGGATCTGAGAAAGAAGGAGTGAAGGCTTAATTTAGGGTGTTGTTTCATCAGGTTAAAACAAAGTAGTTCTATGGGTTACTTGTGGCTATTCTCAAGAACTTCATGGGCCCCAAAAAGCTCCACTTGGAACTGTAATGTGTAGCAGACTAATTTAAGAACACCTCTTACCCTAGTAAAGAACCCATTAATAGTGAAGAGCACAAATCTGGGGCATTAAGTGAGCAGGGCAGAATGTTAGACATCATTGGAACGGTGTTTTTCAAAGAACCACGCTCACTCATTTTTTAAAACAGAAGTTAAGAACAGCAGTAGGGCATGCTGGCTGGACCCAGAGGCTCCAAAACCTAGTGTCTCTGCGTTTCATCACCTCCCTACTAGAGATGCCTGCCCTGACCAGCCGCATTCTCTCAAGCACAGCGTCTCCTAGTTCCTGGTGCTAGCAGATATTAATGAAGGGCTTTCCAGATGTTGTAGTTTATGCTTTACATTGATTAACTCTTTTGTTGTCTTCTATTGATGCATCCTAACTGTACATTTCAGTGAAATTTAAAGCGATACAGACATGCATGCACACTCAGGGTACTTCCTTCCACCCCACCACCCACCGCCCTCCCATGTACGTTAGTGAGGTCGGCAGTGATGGCCTCACACATTGCTGTACCATTGTTTGAACTGTTCCCTTCTTCAATCCTTCTTTGTCCCCTCCCCCAACCCCACTCCACTATTTGACAGGTCTCTCTCCTGGTTTATCTGAAGTTTTCTCCTTTCTCTCTAGCTTCCATATGTGAGAGAAAACATACAATCCTTGACACACACACACACACACACACCGCCAGTACTGGGGATTGAACCCAAAGGCACTCTACCTCTGAGCTACACTCCCCAGCCCTATTTTTTATTCTTTATTTTGAAACAGGGTCTCACTAAGTTGCAGAGGACCTCACTAAGTAGCTGAGGCTGGCCGGGAACCTGCGATTCTCCTGTCTCAGCCTCCCAAGTACTGGGATTACAAGCATGCGCCACCATGCCTGACTTGACCTTTGACTTCTAAAACTGGCTGATCTCACTCAGCAGAATCTTCTCTCTACTCTTCTAATACCTCATAACCCTGTGAAGTGGGCGCTTACTCACATTATCATTCTCATCTTTAAAATAAGGAAACCGAGGACAAAAAGAGAATGGTTAAATGGTTATAAGAGTTGTTCTCAGAATTTAACCACTTGCAGCCCAGCTCCAGCCTGGTCTCTGGACCACCATGCCCCCTGTCTCTCTCACATTACCTGCGTATGTCCTAGGTATTGTCTTATTCAGTTATTTAATTGTAATCAGTGTGTGGACAGGGGCTTTTTCTCCATCACTGGATTCCCAATATCTGCCACATGGTGGACTCTCAACAAGTATTTGTTGCATGAATGCATAAATGGATGAAGGTTTGGCTGGTGCCAGAGGGTTAAAACATTTACATCAACAGCTACGCTGATCCAAGCAGCTACAATGGTGTCACATCTGGGTGACTGCACAGGTGACATGAACAAATCATTTTGTTCTAAGTGGTTGAGTAATGTCATCTGTGCCTTGTGTTTTTCAGAGCAGATTTACTACGCCGGCCCTATCGATAATCCAGGATTCGAAATTCCTCAGGTAAGCTTTGACTTTTCTGTTTTGTATTGTTCCTTAATTATTGCATCAAAAAGTTCATTTCTTGAAGGAGGAGGACAGAAGTAGAAAGAGAGGGAGGAGAAAGGAGAAGGAGGGGGGAGGAGGAGGAGAAAAAGAAAGGGGGAAAAATAAGGAGTAAAGCAGCTTAAAACTTTTTCATAGGTCATCAGTAAGAAAACCCTTTCTCAATTATGCTGCTACCTTTTGGTGGGCCTTACAAGTGCTTTGTCAGTTTATTATTTAACATCTGTTGTGCTGTTGAACATTTGGGGATCCTCTGGGTGGTGACCCCACAGAGTCATGTCCACAGAATTTCTGGTGTCTGTAAGGCTCCCTATAACTGGAGTTTCTTGGGGTGTATGGAAGGCACCACACACAGGTTGTGGTCTGTGCTCCAATGAAGCTGGCAGTTCAGAGAAAGAAAAATACATAAAACTGCAAAGGCTTAAATGTCTCCTTAGTTATCATCCTTTCATTATCACTCATGGGATGTGTCTTGGTTCTGTCGCCGTAACTGAATACCACAGACTGGGTAATTTATGAAGAATAAAGGTTTACTTATCCCTTTGATTCTAGAGGTGAGGTCCTTTTTGCTGATGGGGACTCTCTGTAGAGTCCCAAGATGAGAGGGGTACAAACAAAAGAGAGAGCCAAACTGGCTTTTATAACAGGTCATTAACCCATGAATGGGTTGATTCACTCATGAGGTCAGAGCTGTCATGAGCTAACCACCTCTTAAAGGTCCCACCTGTTCCCACTGCTGAATAGCTCACAAGTGGGGATTAAATTTTAACACAAGTGTTGGTTCAAACCATATCAAGCTGCCAGAAAGTAAATAAAAAAGCTTGTGTCCTGGGTGTTCACTGTCAAGACCCACAGCTAACACTAGAATTTTCTACAAATTTCTTAAAAAGTAAAATTCAAAATAATATGATTTATGTAATGTCTGAATTCAGGCCACTCTGACATAAGCAATAAGTTTTCAATATGTTACTCTTGTAATAATCTTATGGAACAAAATGAAAAGGATTGTGAAAAGTAGTTGTGACAGTTTTTTTGTTTTTAACTGCATCTTTTCTGTTGTTCAAATCCCAAAGGAAGCTTAACAGAGTCTCCTCCATAAAGAATCTCTTCAACTTAGATTCATTTCTGGGCTTCTGGGTGTGTTTCCTTTTCATCATCTCTGCCTCCGGGTCTCTAAATCACAGCATCATGTGTAAAAACCATCTTGGATTTCCACAAATGTTGTCCTCACAACTGGGGTTTCCAGCCTTCCCCCTCCAGAATTCTCCATATTTTCTCCTCAAGCCCTTTCAGTATAATATGAAAGTTTTGCAAGAAAAGAAAACTCAACCTCTCCTCACTTCTCGGATGTGGAGACTAAATTCTCTCAGATAGGTCTTTTTTTAAATATTTGTTATTGAATTGTTTTTCCTTTCACATTTTTCTTCTGACAACTCGTGACTGATACTAATTGACTTTCATTCTGAAAAATTGCCCTTTTTTTTAACCAGTTATCTATAGCAATTGCTATAAATAGCAAGGAAAAGAACTTATTAAAGTCATAGAAAAAATTCACCAGAGATGTAAAAAGCTTTACAATGTACTCCTCTATTTATGGTGGGGCTATTATCCAGGCAATAGCCTGGTAAACCCACTGTAAGTTGACAATATCATGAAGTCAAAAATGCATGCAATGGCTCTATTCCTAGTCTTCTGAGGAACCAATGTGTGCATTTTTTTGTATATATGTTTGTATCACTTAGAACCTCACTATGATGTAATGCACCAATAAAAGTATGAAAATATCTAGTTTTTCCATCACACACACAAAAAATGTAATACAATAACCTATATTATATGCTAGCTTAGCAATACCCCTTAGTGCAGTTCGGTGTGGCTAAGCAGGAACCATGGCTTGTTCTCACTATCCAGATCAAGAGAAGACCACACCGCACATCGCTAGTCCAGGAAAAGACCCACATTCAAAATCCAAAATATTGCTTCTACTGAATGCGTGTCACTCTCAAGTCACCAGAAGTTAAACCACTGTAAGTCGGGAACCATCAGTAGTGCAGTCATCGACAAAGCTTGCTGAAGAGCCCCACCTTCACTCTCTAGCCAATGACAGTATGAGGACAAAGCCGCGGCCACGTCTCTGGGCCTGGGCCTGCTCCTCCTGAAGCAGATGCCAGGAAAGTACCTGGCCCGACCCCACCTCCTGACACCTGGGCAGACCCGGCCAGGGACATAATCCACTGAGACACATTCCACACACGCACCTATTCCGCAGAGTATCTGGGAGTCTTCATCCTGAGAGGGGCCCTCCCCACTGGCCCCCAGAAGCCACAGTGCTCAGGCTGCCCTGGCCACAGCAGCCGGCAAAGCCAGGAGGCTCTTCTCACCTCATTTGGGACCAAGACAGTTGGAAGCCTTTGCTTTCAAAAGACCTATCCTTCCCCTCCCCTCCAACCAAACACCCTGGAGATGGGCTCTGGGCTAATGGTGGTCTCTGCTTGGACAAAAACTTTTCACCCCCAGCCCTATTTTATTTTGAAACAGGATCTCGCTAAGGTGTTGAGGATCTCTGTTAGTTGCTAAGGCTGGCTTTGAACCTGTGATCCTCCTGCCTCAGCCTCCCAAGTACATGCACCATCATGCCCTGCCCTTGATATTCTTTTCTTTTTTTCTTTAGATAGATAGATATTACTTTTAGTTGACACACAATAATTATGTAAATCTATGGAGTACAGTGTGATGCTTTAATGTATGTATACAATGTAACATACAATCTGATCAGAGTAATTGGCATATTTATCACCTCAAATATTTATCATTTCCTTGTCCTGGGAACATTCAAAAATCTCTGCCAGCTTAATGTTCCATTTAACACACACAAAATCCCTTGGCCTAAATTGAAGTCCTGCCTGTAATCCTACATCTGTCTGTAACTTCTGTTTTCCAAATTAGAATTTAGAGGTCCCTTGGCCTCCCGAAGCATATGGACAGATGTAGGTCCAGCCTGAATCATAGACTGCCACAGATGCAATGATACATTCCCGACTCACAGACCCAGTGCCCGGTGTCCACCTGCTCCTCCAGGCTGACACAGTGGCCTAAATTCTCTTACCAGACTGTCTGTATCTTGTCATTCATAATCTAGAACACCCTTCCTCCAACACTGCATGTTCTCTTAGGCTCATAAAGCAATGATGAAAACCTCATCCGGTCTTCAACAGATTTTCGGGGTGTGTGCTTACACGGTCATGAAGAGTTGAAAGATGAGTAGATGGTAGTGTGATTCTGGCAGTGATGATACGGCGATGGTGGTGGCGATGAAATATGATCATATATAAATTTGAGCTGGCCTTTGTTCATAATTAGTTCTCTAACTTTTATACTACTTTGGTTAAATTCCTAGCACTCTTTTTAAGATTACAGCTCCTTGATATTTGACATACAGGAGGACAGAATCCTCAAGTTGGATGATACTAAGAACTGCTCTAATCAGTCCTCATACTCAAGGCACCGTATGAAGGAAAGCCTGGCTCTCCTCAAATGCAATTTTCAAGCCGTGTGTGGTGGCGCACACTTGTAATCCCAGTATGTGGGAGGCTGAGATAGTAAAATCTCAGGTTTGAGGCCAGCCTCAGCAACTTAGCGAGGCCCTTGGCAACTTAGCTAGGTCCTATCTCAAAACTTAAAAATAGGGATGAAGAGTATATCTCAGATATAGAATGCCCCTGGGTTTAATCCCCAGTACCCTTCCAATATATATATGCAATTTCCAGTGTTGGGGAGTCTTCTCCCTCCTGAATCTTTGCTATAGCTAGAAAGTTGTTCTCTGCTTAAAAAAACAAAAACAAAAACTGTCTTTCATGCAACTTCTAGCTAGCAGTCTGATCTATTCCTTTTCTCTGGCTTTATACAGACTAAGCTTCCTTTCTGCCTCTGGGTGACAGGCAGCTTTTGTTACACATTCTTCTCTCCCATGTTCTCTGCTCTGCTTGCCACGGCCTCTCAGCCTTTTCTTCTCCATACTAACGAGTAGGCATGGCATGTGGGGGGCTGGGGTGGGAACAAGGCAGAAATATATGGACCCCTGGGACTTTCCCATAATTCCTCACTCAGCATGGCTGCTGTGGCTTCTTCGTGATTACATGCCAACTACAAATGAAGGGAGCCCTCTCTAGAGAACTGTTGCCAGAAAGGGAGCCTGAACCTCAGCCCTCCCTCTTATGATAGAGCATTTTGGTTCAGTGCTGCTGAATTTTGTTCCCAAGGGGTTTTTCTCCATCTCGGCAGATCCTCCCAATTGCTCCGGCCAGAAAACTCGGAGTCATCTTTAGTCCGTCTCTTTCCCTCCCGTCCACCTGGTTTCCTCAGCAAGTCACACTGGCTCTTCTTTCAAACTCTACCCAGGATCTACTCCCTTCTCCCCATCCGCCAAGCCATCCCTGCCACTCACCCGAATGACTGCAGTCGTCTCCTACCTAGTCTTGTGTCTTCACCTCTCGCCCCTTTTCCACACATCAGCCAGAGAGATCCTAGTACCACATACATCAGATTGGACCACTTCTCTGGAGAAAACTCATATCCCGAGTCCCTTTCAGACCAGGAGCCTGAAATGGACTCCCCACTAAGTGTCTGGCCTCCCATAGACTCCCAACCTCCTCTCCTCTCCCTCCTTCTCTCCCTGAAACCTCATTGGCCTTCTGACTGTTCCGGAAACCTGGGGACATTGGCCTTGTGGCAGCATGACAGCCTTCTGTGGTTCCTCCAAATATGTGCCTGAAGGTCCTTTTCTGAGCAGGGCCTCCCTTGACACCCTCCTTAGAACCGCAAGCCAGCGTGAGCCCAGCCCAGCCCTCCCGTCCACCGTCCTCCCTCCCGAGTTCTCCCCACATCGTCAGCGTCTGACATGCTGTACATGGCTCCATATCGTGTGGACCCTCCGTCTCTCCCATCAAGGATAAGCTCCACGGGGCAAAGAGCCAGCTTGTCTTCTTCTATTCCATTCCCAGTACCTGGAACCATGACCAGCACATAGAAGGCTTCCACAGGACTTTGTTCCAGGACCCCCTCAAATACCAAACCCCACAGATGCCCAAGCCCCTTAAACAAAATGGTATAGTATTTGCATAACACCTACACATATCATCCTTCATACTTTTATTTTATTTTTGCGGTACTGGGGATTGAACTCAGGGGCATTCTATTTTTTATTCTTTATTTTGAAACGGGGTCTCGCTAAGTTGTGGAGTGCCTCACTAGGTAGCTGAGGCTGGCCTTGAACCTGGATCCTCTGGTCTCAGCCTCCCAAATGCTGGGATTACACGCGTGCGCCACCACACCCGGCCATCCTTCATACTTTTTTTTTTTTTTTTTTTTTTTTTTTTTTTTTTTTTTTGCTGTACTGGGAACTGAACTCAGAAGCATTCTACCTCCGAGCTACACCCCCAGCCCTATTTTTTTTTTATTCTTTATTTTGAAACCAAGTCTCACTAAGTTGCGGAGTGCCTCACTACGTAGCTGAGGCTGGCCTCGAACCCGGATCCTCCAGTCTCAGCCTCCCGAATGCTGGGATTACAAGCATGCGCCACCACACCCGGCCATCCTTCATACTTTTAAATCATCTCTAAATTACTGACAATAGCTAATACAATGTAAATATTATGTAAAGAGTTGTTTTTACTGTATTGTTTGGAGAATAATGAAATAATGAAACAATCACAAGTAATGAAAAGAAGTTTGACCATGTTCAGTATAGATGCTATTTTAATTTTCAAGTATTTTGGGTCTGTAGTTGGCTGAATGGTGGATGCAGAAGCATGGGGTGCGGGAGGCTGACTGCATTGTTGAACGACTGACTGTCACATACCTAACCCTCTACCTGTGCCCCCACAGGGAGAATACCAGGTTTTGCTGAAACTGTACAATGAAAACCACTCCACCGTGGCTTGTGCCAATGCCACTGTCATCTGCTCCTGACCGTAGCCTGCGGGCAGCAGCACAGGGAGCTCACCTTCCTGGGGACTCCAAGGTCACCACACTCAACCTACTTTGAGAAGAGCCAGCTGATGAGAGAGACTCTTCAAAGAAGCTCCGGAAAGAGCCCAGCTGCTCATTTTAGCCCCAGGGTCAGATATCCCCAGAATCCCCAGATACAATAAAGTTCCAGAAATTATCTGTTTCATGGGAAGCAGTTTTGAGGCCCATTTCTTTCCTAATTAGTCACCTGACGTAAGACTTGCCTCCTTTTTGTCTCCTTTGGCTCATTGCTTCACAGTTACCCAAAATAAAGAAAGCTTGCTGTAACCATTCATCATGGCTTTTTTCAAAGAATCTTAGTACAATGCTGTCTTTAAAAAATCATTTTCCAGTGGCACATGGGTTACATGCCTGTAATCCCAGTACTTGGAAGGCTGAGACAGAAGGATCGCAGGTTTGAGGCCAGCCATGGCAACTTAGCAAGATCCTCATCAATGTAGCAAGACTCAGGTTTCAAATAAAAAACAAAATAGAGCCGGGGGTGTGACTTGGAGGTAGAACACAACTGGGTTCAATCCCTAGTTCCACAAAACAAACAAAAACGTCACTTCCTCCAGGTACAAGTGCCACATGTCGGCTGCTGGTGCAGTGTAAGCAGTTCTAAGAAATTCTACAGGATGATGGCCTGTCTGAAATTAGAGTGCTGGGAAGACATGCCATTGCTGCTCCTGGGCAGACCCCGTGTCCCTGGACCACAAAGCAAAGAAGCTGATGAAGCCTCACGGAGGGCGACATCTTGCTTGTCCAAACACGCATCTCACCTTCATCATCGGCGTTAGCTTTCTGTCACTATAACAAATACCGCAACAATCGACTTGTAAAGAGAAAAGGGTTATGTTGGCTCACTGTTTTGGCAGTTCCGGTCCATGATCAGCTGCCCTTGCTGCTTTGACCTGTGTTTAAGGCAGCACATGGCAGGAACACTCACATGGAAGGTGCAGCTGATTCACTCACTCATAAGCCAGCAGGCAAAGAGGAAGAAGAGGGAGCCACAGCCCCACAGTCCCCTGTAGAGATACACCCCCAGCTTCCTAAAGACCTCCCACTGGGCCCAACCCCCTAAACATTCCATCACCCTGGGGACCATCCCTTTAACACTAGGGCCTCAGGGGACAAGTAAGATCAATGCTATCATCCTCCAAAGCATGATTACACCTGACCTCAGCCATGGGGGAACTCATTCCTGCATTCATTCATTCCTGCATTCATTCATTCATTCAAAGAATAACTACTGGAAATGTAACCTAAGAGGTACTGTACTCTTAGGATACACTAGGAACAAAACAACACTGTCCCTGCTTCCACAGAGCTAGCAGTCCCCTGAAACTTTAAGAAGCCACGTATCCAGTAGAGGACAAATTCATTCACATATAGAAGAACCTTCCTCAGCACCTCAGCAAGTGAGCAAGTGGCCCATCGTGGTTCCCGAGCCATCTCAGAAGCCCGACTTCTCATCTACAGGAAGTACAGATGGTTTGGTGAGCTCTGCCGCCCCTTAACAGCATCATTTCCTTCCCCCGACCCATCTCCTTCCAAGGTCCCTGGGCCCAGGGTCTGGCCCTCTTGTTCCTGCTACAGGGCTGCCCTACGGTGAGTGGATTGACTTTATTATCAGCTTATCTTTTATATCCACAAAAGTGCTGCTATGATAGAGATTGAGTAGGAAACTCCCAGAGTGGAAAAAATGTAGCTGCTATTAATTCCTATATGTAAATAATTAAACCACCCGGAATGGTGAGACATAACTGTCTGATTAAGTCTGAACTTTAAAATGAGCGTCTGAGGTTTGCTGGGTTCTAGAGAGACAAACAATATCACTGTCGCCCATCTGGGCTTGTAAGGCTGGGGTAAAAGACATGTACGGCTGTGCCAGGCTGGGGAGCAAACCTCGGCGCGCACACAGAGGGTGGCACTTGCTTTAATCAGCTTTTCTCATCGCTGTGGCCAAAATATTCAATAAGAACAACTTGGGGGAGGAAAGGCTTACTTCTTGGGCTTACGGTTTTGAAGGTCAGTCCATAGTTGGCCACTCCAAGGCATAACCACAGCAGCAAGGCATGCTGGGAGGACACCACTCTGACATCATGGTGGCCAGAAGCACAGAGAGTGAGAGGAGAGGGCCTGGGCCACATATGTCCCCAATGCCCTACCCCCAGTGACCCCTCTCCTGCACTTATGCTCTCCTCTGAATGTTGCTGCATTGGGGACATGCTTTCAACACGTGAGCCTTGGGCGACATGGCAGACCTAAACCACAATAGCACATGAACAGCAAGCAATTTCTGACCTTTTTTCGTTCCCTCCTGCTTGAGACATTTTCCCTGCTCTCTGTTCAGTAAACATCCCTATAACTAGTAAAAGCCCCAAGGAGAGTCTATGTACTCACATGGCCCAGCACGGGACAGCTGCCAGTCTTCCAGAGGCACAAACAGGATCAGCCGTTCCCTTCTCCTTGCCCTTTGTCCTTTGCCCTTCTCCTTTAGCATGACAGTGTGCATGCACGAGTGTGAGTGTGTGAGTGTGTGAGTGTGTGTGTGTGTGTGTGTGTGTGAGAGAGAGAGAGAGAGTCAAATACTCTAGGTTCTAGGTTTGGGTTAAACAGGAATTTCCACATATGGGTCTGACCTTTTGCATAATTGAATGAACATACCAGTACACAATAGTTTCACTAAGGATGTGATCTGAGAGAAAAATAAAATGTTTCTATGTCCTCAAATATGTTTTTTCTTTTTTTGTAATGTCCTGATCTTAACTTTCACCACAAGTCTCATTCCTGCAAGTTGGAAACTTTTTCAGTGTTTAGAAGTTTCCTATTAAAATACAATCAGTTCTGATAAGAGAAATGACCAAAGTCATTACCAGTATTTAGCACTTTGGCAAAACCTAGCAACTAAGATCCAGTTTAGAATCAGCAGCCAGGATACATATGGGGAGTGGATACCATGAGTCAGGCATCTGGGGAAGTAGGAGAGTCTGGTCAACCTATTAAATTTACTGAATTTACTTCTCTTCTCACAAATAGAGTTTGCTACTATTTAAAAAATCACCCTAAAAAACCTCAAAGATTTATCCATAATAGATTCAGGAAGGAAAAAAAGAAATTTAAAAAGAAGAAGAAAGAAAAGAAAGAAGGAAGGGAGGGAGGGAAGAAGGAAGAAGGAAGGAAGGAAGGAAGGAAGGAAGGAAGGAAGGAAGGAAGGAAGGAAGGAAGGAAGGGAGGAGGAGCTTTGGTTTGGGACTACAGGATGACCCTAAAACCAAAGAACTCTCGTGAAAAATCAGTCAGCTACAGTCATTTGGCACCTATCAGACCTTCTTTGTATTTTGAGGGAAATGTTGACCCCTCCCTTTAGAGCATTTTAAAATGTTTTTAAAGGGAATTCCAGTACTCAAGGAAAGCTTTGTTAGGCGTGGGGTCTTGGGTGGCTCCTGTGACTGCAGAGCCCTGGGTGGCTCGGGTGTCAGCCTGGACTTGCTGTCTTTAGCCCTCCCCTCATTTCTCTGTACCTCAGACCTCCCTGAATACTGGCTCCACTGCCAGACAATCTTTCCTATAAGAGCAAATCACACCCTCACTGTGCACATGACTGAAGATGAGAACCATCTGTATCCTGAAGCCCTGCCATTCATTCCTATTGGAATGGCTTGGGTCATATGACCACTCCTGACCAACTCTTTGGCCCTGCCCTGATTGTCTTGGCCTAAGTCACATGCTCTATCCACATAGATGATCAGAGTTAGTCCAACTGGAACCACACATATCCCTAAGTGGAAACTGGGAGAGTCCAAGAGAAGTAAAGGGAAAAGATGCTAGCAGTTGAGAAAAAGCCCAGAATCAGGCCAGTTTTTGAGCTTTGATTCTTCCACAACTGGTCAATGAGCAAATGATTTATATTTTCTAATCCTCGGTTCCTTTACCTCTGAGTGTCTACTGTAACAGAGATACTGTGAGAATTAAATGAGAGAGTTCATGTAAAACTCTCAGGACAGTGCTTGGCATGTCGCTCCAAAAAGGTGAGCCGTTACCTGTGCAACTAAAGCACTATTCCTAATTCACCTCTCCAAGCCTCCTACATCACTGGAATCTCACCCAGAAACCCACATTCCCTTCAAGGTCCTGAAATGCTTCTTTGGCACTTGACTTCTTCTCAGAGTAGCTAGTTTTATCAGACCTGGGAGGGGGCAGGTTCCCTGAGCTACATGCTTGGGCCATAACTCTGCAAAATATTTGAGGGAAACATTTTCTTCCAAAACAGAAATAGTTTTCTCCCAGAACAGAAGCACTGTAACCAGGCCAAAAGGGCCTTTGAAAGAAAATGAGTGTTTTTTAATTAAACTTGTTTCCTACAGATAAAAACACATATCCAAGACGTGAAGAACTAAAAGTAACATCTGCAAATTTAACAATTACGTCTGCCTTCAGGAAAAGAAAAATAACCCAAAATAGCTAGTGAGAGAACAGAAAGGGCCACATCCCGATTATAACCTGGCTTGTTAGGGCAGGGGGTTTGTCACCTTGGCAGCTCAAGTTCAGATTTGAATTGGCTGCAGTTCTCTCAGCTAGCAAAACCAGTACCTCTGTCCAATTTCCAGTCACTTCATTAGGCAAGCAGATTCCTACAGGAGTCAAAAAGAAATATCTCACCACTAGTTTGTATACAACTCCAGTTGTTAATGTTTGGAACTGAAGGTTTCAGCTGCCTTCAAATGTAACAACCTGAAATTCTCTTCTCCTACCTAATCCAGCTCCCCTTTAGCATGTACTACGGTTTGGATGAGTCTTTCCCAAAGACCCATGTTTTAAAGGCTCAGTCACTAGCCTACATCACTATGGAAAGGTGGTGGAGCCTTTAAGAGGTGGGGCCTAGTGGGAGGTACTTAGATAATTGGGGGCATGCCCTTGAAAGGGATTATTGGGCAAGTTCTCTTTCCCTTTTGCATCCTGGTTGATGAGGTGAATTGTTCTGCTCCACCACATCCTCCCTCCACCCTATTCATGCTTTCTCACCACAGACCCAAAGCAATGAAGCTAATTGGCCATGGACTGAAATCTCCAAAACTGTGAGCCAAACAAACCTTTTCTCTTTGTAAGTTTGTTATCTCTGGCACTTCATTATAGTCATGGAAAGCTGCCTAATACAACATGTATTACTGAAAAACAAATTCTTTCCTTCAATATGTTGGTGTCCTCATTCCCAAGGAAAAAAGTTTACATCAAGTCTTTTAGCCAAAACTAATGACATCTTCTGTCAGTTGGTATTTTTCTGAATTTCCCTGAAACCCAATCAAGGACAGAAAGACAGGGAACACCCATACCACTGAAGCCTTACACAATTTATTGCAGCTTTCCTTATTTTCTTTTGCTCAGAAGTGATGGGAGAAAATTTGAGAAGAGGCTAGAGGAATATTATTGAAATGATCAAGGGAATGGATGCAACAGGGTTTTCACACAAACATAAACTCGAGTGATTCAAATAACATGCATGCAGAAAGATCATATCCGAGAAGACAGAATGACAATAATAAAAATAATTTAAAATTTTAAAGACGAGTGATAAGTTGAATGTTTTCTCTGCATCAGGCATTATGGTAGATATTTCTAATATATTTTTTATTGAAGCATTGTAATTATACAAGTCTCAAGGTGATGCAAGTATACTTGTGCACAGCTCTTGGTGTGTTTCCCTCCGAATCCCACCCCACCCTTGCCCCCTCCCCTATTCATTAGTGATATTGGTCGTGATAACCTCATGAATGGACATAACATTATTTGAACTGTTCTCTTCCTTAATCCTTTTTCCCCTCCTCCCCTCACCCCTAATCCTCTTCCACTATTCTATTGGTCTCTCTCTTCATTAATCTGAAGTCTTTTTTGTTTTTTATTTTCTCTCCAGCTTCCACATATGCGAGAAAACAGGACCCTTCACTTTTCCAGACTGGCTGATCCCACTTAGCATAATATTCTCTAGTTCCATCCGTTTTCCTGCAAATGACATAATTTTGTTGTTCTTTTTGGCTGAGTAAAATTCCATTGTGTGTATATACACATTTTATTTACCCGTTCATCTATTGATAAACACCTAGGTTGGTTCCATAACTTAGCTGTTGTGAATTGCGCCACTATAAATATGGGTATACATATATCACTGTAGTATTCTGACTTCAATTCTATTGAAAAGATACTGAGATACTAGGTATTTCGACTACAGCTCAATATTTAGCTGCCTTTGGGTGATTAATACAAGGATCCACTTTAGAGAAGAGGAAGTTGGGGCTTCTTCGAAAAGTTGAGCAGCTGACCTGGGGTTCTCCAGGCTGTTTGTGAGCTCAGCCACTGAGCTGAGACTCAATCTGCCTGACTCCAAATCCAGACTCTTTCTAGCTGATGTCGTCTGGGCTGTTTGGTTGGAGACTGTGGAATAATAAAGGAGTGCTTCGTGGTTTCAATTGTGGGCTTACAGAATTTGTTAACTCAAGCAGCCAACAAGCTAAAAACAAGGGTAAGGTAACAAAGGGTTAGACTAATTTATTGGCAAGAACACAGAAGAAAAATAAGAGTGTGATTTTTAAGCAGTGAACTAAACTACCGAGTCTCACCTCTGGGAGCAACTCTGCTATGCTCTTCTGCAAAATCTGCGGTCACTCTCTGTCAGCCCGACCCATACGAAGCGACCAGCAGAGTTTAGCTTCTCTACTGTCCCCCCTCCCCCACTTCCTTCCATAAATACTTATTCAACACCTACCACTTGCTGAACACTGTACTAAGCACAGCACATAGAATATTAAAATGAATAATATGTAACATAAGCTTTTATTTTAGGAAAAAAGAAGGAAAGAAAGAAAAATCTCTACGATGGGGAGACCATGGTAAGCGCATCAGGGGCCTGCAGGTGTGGATGACAGGCGGTAGGGTCGTGGTGGAGGAAGATGAGCGTGGACCTTAGACAATCAGTGGGGTGCTCCAGTTACCCAGAGCGGGGAGCAGCCCCAGCTGTGGCTCCATTTTCAAGTTCTGGGACACACTGTATTTCTGCTACCAATTAGACAATGAACTCAATTTTCAACTAAAGTACATAATAGAGAAAATCTTCCCTGAGGCACAGCTTTTCTGTTCATCGTTAGCTGTGATTCCTATTACTTCATGAATTAGCAAGTGTTTATTGAGGCCTGCCGCGGACCCGGATCTCCTCCGGCCACTCGAAGCCTGTCCCCGTCCTGAACCACTGGGCGTGTGCTGTTCCCTGGCACAGGAGTCTTGACACGGCAGGTCTTCATCTCTTTTCACGTCTGACTCACGGGGTCTGAATCCACATGAGTGATTGGATGGCATGGGGCCGAGCACGAAGGCAGGGGTGTCGTGGAGGTTCTGTGGAGGGTTCTCTGAGGATGGGATGGATAAAGGGAGGAGACGGGGACCAGCTGGCCTGAGAAGGCCGTGGAAGTGATGCTGTGGGCTCCTGGGGTCAGAGGAGGAATGGGAAGGACAGTCTGGGGTCCCAGCCATGGGGACTTGTGACCCAGCCAGGAGGATGGAGAAGCTACAGCTAGAAACCAACTCCACAGGGGACTTGCAGGGATGCCAGGACCCCTGAAGTGGTCTGGGGGTCCCTGGCAAGATGACACAGGACCAGAGGGTGGGACACACCAAGGCTTACCCAAGAACCTGAGGTGACCTGCACAAAGGCGAGGGAGGGGGTGTGTGCCGCCAACGCACAGCAGGGACCGAGCTCTGCCTCCCAGGAGCGCAGAGGTCTGGGACGGCTGCCCCAGGAGGACGGTCCTGAGGGCCATGATGGGAAAGGATCGCTCCTGAACTGACCTGAGGCTCCCACAAGCAGCCAGGGTGGGAAGTGGGGAGAGCCGTGAAGATTCTATCATGCACAGGTGGGTTTGCAAGTCAGTGATATTTAGTCAAGTTGTCATTGTTCAAGTGCCTTCCTATGAACCCATGGACTGTGGGCGCATCAGAACCCCAGTTTCTCTGGTGAACAGGATTTCCCTCCCGCTCAGAGGCACACCAGAACGGGGATCCCACTTCCTCCCCAGCCGTTCCACCCCAGCTCCTTCTGTTCTCCACGGCCATCCGGAAGTTCACTTGGAACTTCTGCTAATGCCCGAACTATCCCTTAGCTCTGTTTTGCTCTCTGCTCTCAGGAGGGCAGGATGCGCTGCCCCCACTACAAACAGAGTCCTTCCTCGCCCTCCTCCTCACCACCAGCATCAGCACCGAGGGGCTGCGCGGATTCTGAGTCCCCGTACCCTGTCCATTTACCTCACTTCTAAAGCAAATTTGTGGGGAATTCTAGGGAAGAAGAAACTCCAGACCAGGGTAATATACAAAATATTAGACATTTAAGTATATAACAAGAATGAAAAATATAGAGAACACTATTCTAAGTTGGGTGTGGTGGCACACACCATTAATTCCACTACTTGGGGCTTAGACAGAAGAATCACAGATTTGAGGCCAATGTGTGGTAATTTAGTGAAACTTAACAACTTAGTAAGACCCTGTTAAAAAATAAAAAGGTCTGGGGGTATAACCTGGAGGTAGAATGCCCCTGAGTTCAATCCATGGAAGAAAGAAGGAAAGAAGGAGAGAGGGGGAGGGAGGGAAAAAAGAGAGCAGGGAAGGAGGAAAGGAGAGAGAAAGCTCTTAGCTGGGCATCATGGGGCATGTCTGTAATCCTAGTATTTGGGAGGCTGAGAAAAGAGGATCATAGGTTCAAGGCTTGCCCCAGCAGCTTAGCGAGACTCTCAGCCACACAGCGAGACCTTGTTTCAAAATAAAAAATAAAAAAGGCTCGGGATGTAGCTCAGAGGCAGAAAGTCCCTGGGTTCAATCCCCAGTAGCAAAAAAAGAAAAAGACAGAACGCTCTCCCAGTGATATACACATACTTATAAGTAATATTTATTAGCCAATTACTCAGTTTCATTGTGTCCCTGACTCTCCAGGCTCTACAAAGATCCAGATATGGTCTTGACTTCAGGTGCATGAGCCAAAAGCCATATAAAAGCTCAGGCTCACGAGGTGACTTGAAGTAGATAGCAATTTCGCTAATGAGATGGTAATGTACATTAGAGTTGCACACTGCCAGGCTCTAACCATACACACAAGAACCCCTGGGCAACCCTCCAACATGTAGAATGACCTGTGTTGCAAGCAAAGGATGCCTTGTTACGTAGTTGGACCCAAAGACCCCGCCCAGGATTCCCACTAGCACAGATGGCATCTGTGTGCATTCGGAAAAGGTGCCCTGTCCAGGCAGAACAGGGCTCGGTGGCACACAGCGTGACGGGCTGATGGCAGATCAAGACACCTGGCTAAGCCAGTGTGTGCTGGATTTGGGTCCTCACTCTCCCCGTGGCGAGGGATCCTTCTGCAGTCCACAGCTCAACAACCCACCCAGCAGTGCAGGGTAAGCTTTGGAATCTTCTCCAGCACGTGACGCATGTTGAAGAAAGAGCCTAATAAAAGGAATACTCTGGCCGGGCTTGGTGGCACACGCTTGTAATCCCAGCATTTGGGAGGCTGAGACCGGAGGATCCGGGTTCGTGGCCAACCTCAGCTACCTAGTGAGGCACTCCACAACACACTGAGACCCGGTTTCAAAATAAAAAATAAAAAAATAGGGCTGGGGGTGTAGCTCGGAGGTAGAATGCCCCTGAGTTCAATCCCCAGTACCGCAAAAAAAAAAAAAAGGAATACTCTGTTTCAGGAAGACAGCAGTCTCTGCCTGTTGATTAACACTTCCTGGTCTCACCACTACCCCTCCTGTCTCAGCTCCCACTTGCCACCAACTGCCCCCCAGATTTAATAAGAAAACATCCCTGCTAAAAGTTATTCTTTTGTTCTTGTTGTTGTGGTACTGAGATTGAGCCCAGGGGTGTTCTTCCTCTAAACTACACCCCCAGCCCTTTTCATTTTTTATTTTAATACAGGGTGTCACTAAGTTGCTGAGGGCCTCGCTAAGTTTCTGAGGCTGGCCTCGAAGTTGTGGTCCTCCTGTCTCAGTCTCCCCTGCCAAGTACTGGGATTATAGTACTCGAGTGTCAGTTTGCCTTCTAATCTTGTGTGTTCATATTTAGGAAGCGGACATGTTCTATTATAACAACAAAATGTCACCAACTTCATTGCTCTGTAATGGTCTTGGTGTTTTCCTCCTCAAGCACTAATGCCCCGTGAGTTTTGAAATATCACTCCTTGAAAGAAGCTGCCCTTCTCCGATGTCCAGGCCAGACTAAAGGACCCTCTCGGGAGCTCCTGAAGCGCCATCCCCTGGCCCTGACCATGCACGACACTAACCACATTCTAATGTTCTTGCTTGTTTACTGATTGGTCTCCTCATCTGGGACCTGAGCAGCCCACAAGCAGAAACAAGGGGACACAATTTAACCCATAGTACATGCCTATGACCTGGCCGACATTTTCAGTCGGAAGTGGGCAGTTTACTTTTCACTTTTTGTATCAGGACATTGAGGCTTAGTGAGCAATTACAGGGTAGTAGTGAGGAGAACCGTGCTTAGTACCCATGCATAAGATGTCAGCACTAGAAGGGCCGCACACCATGGCAGAGACCAGCATGGACTTGGGGTACAGATGACCCTCCTACAAATACCTCCCGTGCCACTTCCATGATATGCGACCTCTGTTTCCTCGTTTGTTCAATAGGTACAATAACAGAACCTGTGGATGGAGCTGGGCACGGTGACACGTGCCTAAAATCCTAGTACTTGAGAGGTTGAGATAAGAGGATTTCAGGTTTGAGACCAAACTCAGCAACCTAGTGAGGCCCTCAGAAATTTAGTGAGACTCTGTTTCAAAATAAAAATAAATATTGAAAAAGGCTGGGAGTGTAGTTTGAAGGTAGAATACCCTGAGTTCAGCCCCTAACACTGCAAAAAAAAAAAAAAAAAGAAAGAAAGAACGGAGGGAGGAAGGGAGAGAGGGAGGGACCTATGGATAGAATCACTTAGTATGGAATGTAAGTCAAATAATCACCATACAATGGGTAGCACATGGATTGACAAAAATTAGCTAATATCATATCACATATTATTACCGCATCTTATCACTCTAACTACATCCTCCCAAGAAGCGGCCCCAGGGACGGTACCAGAATTCAGCAAAAGTGAGGCACGAGGCTCCACCTGCTTTCCGTGGAGGATGAGGCCCGCAAAGCCAGCCACCCGCCACCCTGCGTGTCTGAAGCAGCCATCTGTGTCCTGGTCAGCCGCCCACCCCCAGTCCTCCCTGCTGACCTAGGACATTCTGAGCAAAACAGGAGTGCCCAGGAGCCGCTGCCCAGCCCAGCACACACCCCTCTGCCCTAGGGCTTCAGAGACATAGCAATCGGTACCTGTCACCTTCTCATCATTGACCTTTTCGTGGCTATCCCGTAAAGTCAGGTGATGTGGCCATGAATGGCAGAAATAGAGTTGGAGGTCCTTTCAAGGAAAGGACAACCTAAGTAGGAGAATAACTGACAATTGAGTCCTTAACATTCCCTAAGAAATCAAAACCTATACTTCTGTTGGAATTATATTTTAATCTACTTTTATTGGTGCACTATAATTGCACACCTCAATGAAGTTCAGAGTGACAGAGATGTACACGCACACAGCACTTGGCGAGCTTTCCCCGATCTCACCCCCTCCCTCCCCTTCCCCATTTATAATTTTGAGAGTACCATTGGCAATTTAGGTTTTTGGTTTTGTGGTACTGGGAATTGAACCCAGAGGCATTCTACCTCTGAGCTACATCCCCAGACTGATTTTATTTCTTATTTGGAAATAGTATCTCACTAGGTTGCTGGGAGCCTCACTAAATTGCTGAGGCTGTCCTTGAACCTATGATCCTCCAGTCTCAGCCTCCCAAGTACTAGGATTACAAGCATGTGCCACCACACGTGGCTTGATAATTTTGTATATGTATATAATGTCAATTGAAGTGTTTCCTTCATCAAATCTCCCCACACCGACTTCCCCCCACATACCCCCTGCATTGCTCCACTGGGGTTTCTCCTCCTTTATCTGGAGTTCCTCTTACATCCTAATTTCTCCCTAGCTTCCACATATAAAAGGAAACATATAGCCGGGCGTGGTGGCGCACGCTTGTAATCCCAGCATTCGGGAGGCTGAGACCAGAGGATCCGGGTTCGCGGCCAGCCTCAGCTACCTAGTGAGGCACTCTGCAACTTAGTGAGACTCGGTTTCAAAAATAAAATAAAAAATGGGGCTGGGGATATAGCTTGGAGGTAGAATGCCCCTGAGTTCAATCCCCAGTACCGC